>CATIWQ010260717.1:0-17257 GCA_949673415.1 Euphorbia schlechtendalii | reverse complement strand
TGTTTAAAAGAGAAGTTGTTTTGACTCTCTTCTTGTTCTTCTTCCTATAATCGAGCAATATAGCTCTGCAATCTGCACTTATGAAGGCATTGAATGAATAACAGAAATTTCATCTTCTCTCTCTAGTTTCTCTCATTAATCATTTACAGATTTTTAGCACGCATCAAAGAATTGCCTTTCGATGATATATAGTAAACAATACGGATGGTTCTTTAGTGAGAACTGTCCGTAATACTCAATAGTTTGGTAGCAATACGAACTGTTCTTATATTTGAACCATCCTCATTGTTCAATACCTTAACTAACAACATTAAACTGAAGGTTTATTAAATAACCGTCCCCGTAAATTTGAGCAATACGTCTATATGGATCATTATGGAGGGTTCATAAAAAAACCATCCGCATTGACCATTTACTTTGCGTTTTGACTCCTTTTCGGACGGTTTTTATATAAACCATCGTGAGTCGCGAATGATATGATCTTATTGACCATTTTTGCACTAGTGGTAGATCTTCTCTTCTTTTAATTCTTGTTGCGGTTTCTTCTCGATTTTTCATCGTTTCTTGGAATTGAGCGTTTCTAAAACCTGAGGGAATTTTTCTTTGTTTTGATGTAAATTTTTCATTGAAGTTCCGTTTATATCTTCTAATTTTACACTTATAATAAATTACAAGTGGGCTGTTAAAAAAATTAGGGTTCATAATTTTAGCTTCTATAAAGGTGCTTGTGGGCTGTTTCTGTACATCCTGTCGGGCGTTTCCATCTGATTTTCTAAAGTTTTCGATTTCCTTTTTTGTATATTGTTGGTTATCTTTTGAATAATTGGATTCCCTATGTGTATTGGAGGTTTATGTCTTGATTATTGTCAATCGCATACTCTTTCGGAGACGTTGTTTTCTAAGTTCCATCGACTGATTATGTATGCCATATCAGTACGCAGACGTACGTTTCTCAAGGTCATCGTTCTCGGCAACAGTGGGCACCAATCATAGGTTTTTCTTATTCATTTTGTTTTTCTTATTCGATTGTATGGAAATCTAATCTGATTTTGTTAATGTCAGAGTCGGCAAGACTTCTTTGATGAATCAGTATCCTTTCTTGGTTAGGTGAACAGGTAATGAGACTTCATTTTGGAAATTGCTTGTAGGAATAATGCGGTGTTAATTTGTAATTTGTGTCATGTTTGGTTTGAGGTAAATTTTATTAATGTCTTGTTGAATCTGGCAGTTAATGTGTTATTATAGTATTGATTTTGGTTGGTTGGATTGTTTGTTTCCCCTTAATTGCTTGCCAAGATCTTCTTCTTCTTCTTCTTCTAGTATTAATTTTGGTTGGTTGGATTGTCTGTTTCCCCTTAATTGCTTGCCAAGATATGTTCACAACATGCTTAGTCAGCAATACAAGGCTACAATTGGTGCAAACTTTGTGACCAAAGAGCTTCAAATTGATGATAGGCTAGTCACCCTGCAAGTAGGTTTTTTTATCTTAATTCTTTCTCTTTAGCTTTCATATAGTTTTTATATTTCCTTGCTTGTAAAAGTGTCTCGTTGTGTTATGCTGACTTGTTCATTTTGGTAGATGTGGGACATTGCTGGGCAAGAAAGATTTCAGAGTGTTGGAGTTGCATTTTATAGAGGAGCAGATTGTTGTGTTCTGATTTATGTTGTTAACGTGATGAAGTCAAAATAACAGAGGGGCAGATTGCAGTATCACTGATTGGTTAGTAAGCTCAAGGTTAGTGATGCATATTACATGTCAACTAGGTTATAATTTAAATCAAATCAACTTCTTATTATAGATAGAAATAAAAATTATTTATTATTTTATATTTATGTTAATTAGAATAAATGATGGAAGATGTTATTTTAAGAATCCTAAATTAATTAGGATTCCTAATTTAAAATATTTTTTCCTTAGTGTTTAACATAGATTAGGAATTTTAACATAGATTAGGAATTAGTATTTATAAGTTTTAATTTTCCTTTTTAATAATTTGCCTGTAAAAAAGCATTATTATAATAAAAATAAAGTCTTATTCTTATGATAAATATTTGAATAAAAAAATGTTTTTTTATGTTCCTCCCAATAAGTTTTAGAAGTTGTATTCTAAAATTTTAAAATGGCTCGATTTCTGTTGATGTTGCGATGTCAATAGATTTCGATAATACTAGTTTTCCTTCATCTTGCAATAAGAGATTGATTAGAACTGGACTATCTACAACAACAAGGTATTCTGCCTATACAATTCGTGGTTTATTTGTTTGTTTTTTTCGTTAATCTTACTGTTAGATATTCTTTTATCTTAATGTTTGCAACTGTTGTGCCGCATAGGCATAGCCAAGGCTTCACTGTGTCATGATGAAAGAATTAGAAAGTAACTCATTAGCTTGCTATAATATAATTATTTATTAGTTTAATGCATCGGAGAATATGGGTTGACTTGTTTGCTTATTAAATCTTTGCTCTTGATATTTGAAATGCTTTTAACAATCTGATTTATTTATTAAGAGAAGAGAAGGCCATGATATACAGTAGGTAAAGAGTTGGTGGCTTATTTCTTATGATACTCGGACCCTTCTAAATGGCAGCCGCACCAGTGTCGACATGACACTGACACGGATTCGGACACGGATTTCGTGTCAGATTCGCTACTGGACTGTCGGACACGGCTGAGAAAGGTAATGCTAATTAATATCAATTTTTCGATTAAACTAATTAATTAGATAATTAAGGTTAATTAAAGTAAACAAATCCCAACAATTAATATGTACTGATAAGGCTATTAAATACGGGTTATATCCTTTTCTTATTGGAATATCTTTAAAATTTAAATACTAATTTATGTTTATCCTAATTACTATTTTCATTTTAAACAACTAACCTTCTAAATATTAATCACGAAATTGCTGCTCCAATTTAAATTCTAATCAAATTTTTTCCTTTCCAAAAAAGTCTTTTTATATTCCTCTTTTTCTACCAACTAATTATTCACTAATTTAATACCTTAACTTTTCAAACAAACGTACAAACTATATTATTTTCTCCACTTGTTTAATATCTCTAATTTCGTTTGTTGTTTAGACTTTATTTTTTAATTTATAGTATATATATATATATAGCGAGTAAAATTGCAGTGTCCCCACACCCGTGTCCAAATTAAGGACAAGGTTCGTGTGTCCAAAAATTTTGAGGTTGGCGTAATAGATGCCTGGATCCGTACCTGTGTCTGACATTTTTAAACGGGTCCATACAATCTATTTGGACCAATATGAGAAATATGCGACACATGGGTAATTGATATTCCATTGCTACAACATAGAATCTCCTGACATGCGGCCACTGAACAAGGTTTTGTGACTTGATAATCATGGGATTAAATAATCCAAAATTAAGCTATGTTACATGGACCCGTTTAAAAGTGTTAGACTTGGGTATGGATCCAGGTGTCTATTACGTCAACCTCAAAATTTTTGGACACATGGACCCTATCCTTAATTTGGACACGGGTGTGGAGACACGGCAATTTTACTCGCTATATATATATATCAAAATAAATATTGGAACTATAAATTAAAAAATAAAGTCCAAACAACAAACAAAATTAGAGGTATTAAACAAGCGGAGAAGATGAAATAGTTTGTACGTTGGTTTGAAAAGTTAAGGTATTAAATCAGTGAATAATTAGTTGGAAGAAAAAGAGAAATATATAGACTTTTTTGGAAAGGAAAAATTTGATTGGAGTTTAAATTGGAGCAACAATTACGTGATTAGTATTTGAATTGGAAGTTTTATTGTTTAGAATGAAAATAGGAAATAGGATAAACATAAATTAGTATTTAAATCATAAAGTTAATAGTATTTAATAGCCTTATCAGTAAATATCAATTTTGTTTACTTTAATTAAGCTTAATTATCTAATTAATTTAATTGAAAAACCGAAATTAATAAGCATCACCTTTCTCAGCAGTGTCCGACGGTCCAGTGGCAGATCAGACACGGAATCCGTGTCAGTGTCGTGTAGACACTGGTGCGGCTGCCATTTAGAAGGGTCCGAGTATCATAGATTAAAACTATTGCTCCTGAATTTTCAACCCTCTCACGCACCACGTGTCACCTAATTAGTTTGACTTTTTAAAGATATCATTTTTTTCAATTTTCACTCTCCAATCAAAATCCGATATGTAATGTTCATGAAGCAAAGTGGTGCATTTTTTTAAAGTTGCGGGAGATACAGGGTCATTTTTGAAAGTTCATGAGGGCTAGTAGGTTTTTTTGGACAATTTTGGGTACCTACAGATGCATTAGGCCAAAATAAATAAACTACATAACTCGGCTTATTTTGTGGGATTTCAGGGGAAGCAGACGATAGCAACGATACAGAATGTTATAGGTGTAATAGAAGGATCAGAAGAACCTGATAGGTGAGATTCTGAAACTGTTGTGATCTGTACTCTCTGCAACCTAAATGCAAAATTAATCCAATACCAATAACATGTGATACAAAAAAACTTTAACAAACAATGTAGCATTGTATTACCAACATGTCAGATTCATCATTCTGGGCAATCATCGAGACGCCTGGACATTTGGAGCCGTTGATCCAAACAGCGGCACTGCTGCACTGCTAGAGGTAGTAGCTGCTCTAATATTACAAATATATCCTTAAAACTATCTACATCACTGATATGGTTTTGACATGCTTTCTAGGTTGCTCAAAGATTAGGAAAGCTGCAGAAAAAAGGGTGGAAACCTCGAAGAACGATTATTTTGTGCAACTGGGACGCTGAGGAGTATGGCCTGGTCTTGCTCTCGCTCTTTCGTATTTCTATGTGTCTGAATCCGGCAATGCTTTAAAAAGCGCTAGGTGGGTGGCTAGGCCCTGCCGGACCTAGGCGGAGGATTGATCTGATAATTCAACTAAAAATTTTGCTGTGTCCTGAAAAATCTCACCTAGGCGCTTACACGGCCACCTAGACCGATTTTTAAAACACGGGGAAATTATTAAATTAAAGCAAACCCCCAAAATCATAGGGGTGTTATGAAAAATCCCTCTTAGCCCGATTTTTAAAACACTGTATGTGTGAGGAAACATAAGCCGAGTTTAGTTTTGTAGATAGGATCAACTGAATGGGTTGAAGACAACAGAGAACTGCTAGCTTCGAGAGCTGTGGCCTACCTAAATGCTGACTGTGCAGTATCAGGACCGGGATTTCACGCCTCGGCAACTCCTCAACTTGATGAACTACTTAAACAGGCTACTCAACAGGTATCTAGATAAAAATTTACAAGCCAGAAAGCAACACATGTTTCATGTTCAAAAGCAGCAGCACGAAACAGCATAACAAATTACTGATTAAGGGCCTGTTTGGGATTGCTATTAAAATTTTAGTAGAACTTTCGGCATTGGACAAAAAGATTTTGACTCTTAATACTAACTAATTAGGCCCTAAAATTTTTCACAAGTCAACACTGCTCTATCACTAATCACAGTCAAATATTCGATTTTGATTTTTTAAGGTTCAAGACCCAGACAACACATCACGTACCATCTATGAATCATGGGTTGGTTCGAGCGACTCTCCAGAGGTAAAACTACTGTGAAGTATGAACTATATAAGATAAACACATTCTAGTTACCAGCAAAACACATCTTATAGAGACTGAATGAAATTCTAGAGATGAAACTAGAAATCCACTGTGTGAACTCTTAAAAGCCTGCAACTTCAAAATAACTGACTTTGTCTTACATGAAGATCGGAAGATTGGGTGGCGCAGGATCAGACTACGCAGCTTTCGTGCAACATATAGGCATTGCTTCAGCTGACATCTTTTATGGAGGAGGTAACAAAAGATACATTTCTTAATGAATGCTGTAAAGAGACTCTAGATAATTTAAAGTTAGCATAAAATTCAACACGAGAAGCCGAAATGAAATTTCAAGTACTCTTTTCTATTGATGCTTATTATTGTAGCCAACCACACAAAACTTAGAAACCTCAATTATTTGAGAAAGCTTTTGCCCTCATCATAGCTTTGTCTAAGCATTTGAATAGTAGGGACGAATGGCATTCGACATATGATGCTTGACTAATGCTAATGATTGAACAGCATACCCTGTGTATCACTCGATGTATGATGACTTCGTATGGATGAAGAATTTTGGAGACCCTATGTTTCAAAGACATTTAGCAGGTTTGTCATCAACTACTTTAAATGAAAACCATGTTAAGCCATAAAAAAGCTAAAAAATTTATGCCCATAGCTTGTAGGTATGAGATTATAAACTTATTGAAGTTGAAGCAATTTAAATTGAAAACAAAAACAAAAACAATCACATCGAACGAAAAAGAACCCTTAAAGGCTTGAACCTCTTATTTGTTTAACCTGAACAGCTGCTAGTGTTTGGGGTTTGGTTGCACTTCGGTTAGCTGATGAAGAAATTTTGCCTTTTAACTATCTACCCTATGCACATGAGCTCCAGGTATGTCTGTTTGAATGGTAAATATCGGTTTTTTAACAAGTTTATGAAGCATATGTGATTAAGAAACTAATTCAAGGATTCAAACTAATCCATCAACAGAAATGTGCAAAGAATTTGGAAGATGACATATCTGATAAGGGCGTAAATTTTGAACCACTATTCAAGTCCATTGAGGAGCTAACAAAAGCAGCTACACAAATACAAAAGGAAATAAGGGTATGGCATAGTCTCCTTCTCAAGATTTGAAATGCTTTCAATGAATCAATTATAAGATGAACTATTTTGCAGGCAACAGAAAAAACCAGAAGCTGGGCATCAATAATAAAGAAAGACAACTTAAGAGTGAGAGAAATCAATGACAGATTGATGATGGCAGAACGAGCATTCACAGACCCAGATGGACTCTCTGGCAGGCCATGGTACAAGCATTTGGTATGAATCTATTTATGGCAAAACCTAATATTTTTAGGAAAAAATAAAGTCATAAGACATTTCTGTAGCTGACTCACCCTACTAAACAAGCTAGGAAGATTTAACTTCGCCAAATATTTTTGTGTTGCAGATATATGCACCGTCAAAGCATAATGACTATGGATCCAATCCCTTTCCAGGAATAAATGAAGCAATTGAAAAAGCAAAGAGTCTTAATACCTCGGAATCATGGCAAAATGTGCAACACGAAGTTTGGAGAGTCTCTAGAGCTGTGAGGCATGCCTCACAAGTCCTCAGTGGTGAACTGACATGAATATATACAATAAATAGCCTCGTATGTAGTTCATGCATAGTTGATTTCATATATGAGAACAGAAAGAAAAACACTAGAAATACTTTTAAAGATTCCAATCAACGATCTTGTCTACTTAACTCGCGTAAGAGGCACCAGTGGCATTGGATTGGATCCAACGACAGAATTCCTATCAACTATGAATCTCAGTAGTGCATTGCACAAATATCATTGGCAAGAAAACCATTGGGCTTGTTGTCAATGAACTTTAACCGAATAAAAAGAAAAAAAAAAGATCCTCCTCCATTGTCCTACAATTGAAGGACTGTCGCAAGGTAATTGATCAGGAAAAGATATCCTATCACAGAAAAATCTTGACAAATCCGCTACCTCTAAGAACATACTAGAGTGTCACAATCTATGTTACATGGCAAGTGTGAAAGTTTTGGACCCGCTTATATACACACCCACGCAATAAATATTACATTCCAAATTTTTGTTGCAACAAGCCAACACAGTAGACACTAGTTACAGAAGAAGAAGAAAGGGATATAGCACACGTTTAGTTATAGGAAAAAGTGATCATTTAAGTCTAGCTATTTAAGAAACTTATTGGTCATTTAAATTGATTAATTAGGAGGTCTTTTTGGTTAGAAAATTTGATGGTCATGTAATGTTAATAGTTTAGGAAGTCTAATTATTTCGGCAGTCTAACTTCTTAAGAAGAATTTATACTGGTTTTAATTTGAAATAGAAGTGTTTTGATAGTATACCCTGTTCATATCGTGTCTGATCCAGATTTCGTGTCAGTAGCTTCTTACATCAACCAAGGGAATGCAACTATGCAATGGCTACAAGGGATAGCTGTCATATAATGAAAAAATAGTGTAACCTCTGGTCTCTGGTACTATACCATATAAGGATTGCCTAGTCATTCTTTAGGGAAATTAGGATGTAATTAACCTAACTAGAGCTATTAACTAACAATTGCAATTAATAACTAACTTAGCTCTACTTCTTATTTCTCTTATTTCTCCTATGTAAGCAGGCAGAACACCTTCAGAGACTCTAGATCTTTAAAGTTAGAGGCTCTGGTTTCTCAATCATAGACTCGTGTCAGTGTTCTATGAAACATATCTTCCTAAGAAGCGTTCTTTAATTTCATTCTATCATTCAAGAAACAAACTAGACCCTGAGCTACATGGATATCCTACGAAACCACCCTTCCCAAATAGCTCTAGTGGCCAATAACACCTAAAAAATACAACACGGAAAGAAAATGAGGGGTCACAACCTGGATATTACATGCAGTGTAAAATACGTGAAGGGAGAAATCAGATAAGGTACAGTAAGATATAAAAACTATTTTCATTCACTAAAAAATCAGGAAGTGTATAACTTATCTGCTGTACAAATCTCAATGGGGCTCTTTTTCATAAGATATAGGTGTAATTATAAATGAGTAGTTGACTTTAAAACTCATTACCTAAGGATTAAAGTGCTATAAATACAACGACTGATGATATATGTACAATGTACGCTTAGGTTATTTACTTCCAAACCTTAATAGCCCCATCTCTACTGCTTGAAATAAGTAGTCTCTGGTTCAACTTGACAGAAGCCAAAGAAAGGATTGAATCTCGGTGGCAGCCAGCAGAATCGGTAGCAGCAGCTGCAATAACTGCCTTTGCTGTCAACTTGGCTGGTACATTCCGTCTTTTCGTCTCCTGTTGAGAAATTTTTTTTGCATATCACATGCCGAACATGATGAGATAAAAATGAGAAACCTATGATGTAATTGTTTATGATTGTCCAAAATCAGAACAGCGGACAAAACTATTTATTAAAAAGGCAGCATCCAAAGAATGAAGCTTGGCATTCAAAGAATTATATGAATACAGAGTAATCGTGAAATACCTGCACAACTTGCACTCCAAAACTTGATTTTATTTCATAATTATCATCATTCCCAACTCCATTCAAAGTCGGCCCACAAATACAGTAACTTCGTTCCGGGCTACAACAACAGATGACCAGAGTCTGTTAGATGCTATTGGAAGAAATCTCAAGTAACTTGATTTTATTTCATATGTATCATCATTCCCAACACATATAGTTTTGAAATTTGCCTTTAAATATTATTTCCTATAAACAACAGATAAAAAAAAGGGGAGTTAAAACCCCAACCTGCAATGGTCCCATCGGCGTATCTTCAAGTCGGTGCCACCTGTCAACAGATCACCTCCAGGCAGTGGAAGTAATGAACGAATACCGGGAAGACGAGGAGGAGAATCCTTCAGTTCATCAACTCTATACTTTGAATTCACATTGTTCCTCATTTCTGGTTTAAAATGACCCTTACTTGATGGTCTTCCGAAGGCCCATGACATATCAGACATTTCAGCATCACTGTCATAATTCGGTAGCCTCAGAACCTGGAAATAAAAGTTTAATTAAATTATAATAAGTTGCCGGCTTAAATAAAGATACTTGGAATCAAAACAAAATAAGATACAGTATTTCATTCATTGTACATATATCATAAAACATAAACTATATTCTTCGATCTCTCAATACAAAATTTTTCAAGATATAATGTATGCTCCATTGAGAAGCTTTAACATTAGATCATGAGAGAGAAATGCAATTAGGGAATAAACTGTCACAGTTTATCTATCAATAAGCTGCAAACACAACAAAAGTTTTAAGAAATCAGAATATATCAGGTGAGGTCGAAACAAAACCAGACTAAAAAAGTAGCAGAAACAAATCAAATCAGAATATATCATTTTACGTGTCGAAGTTTAATTATCTTTGCTTCTAAATTAGCAACCATCCAGTAATATATACAAGCGAAACTATATATACCTGGTGACAGCTGCCATTCTCAGCATTCCACAAAGAAACCTCATTGCACCCTGCAGCAACGTATACTAGAGGTCGAGCAGTACTAGATACTGCACCACTAGCAGGAGGAACAAAAAGGCACATCTTCTCTATAGGGCATACAAGATTGTACTGCCATGAGTTCACTGGAATGAGAAACCTTAGATCCCAAAGAGTAAGCACGCCCCTAGATGACCCCGAGACAAACCAATTGCCACATGGACCTGTCACAAGTGAGGACACATAGCCTTCCCCTGGGAGAGCATGTAATGTCCAGGCATTTGCATTTGCTCTAATATCCCACAGATGGATGCCACAATTCTGAGTACTGTACATAACAATCTGACTTCCACTGTTATCAGCATTGTAGTTCAAAAGGCTAAGAATTGCACCTTCCTTTATATCCTTCTTTTTTATATTGGCAATACCTGAATACTTCTCAACGACATTGCCAAGGCCCCTGGCTATGTGATCAACAGAAAATACGTGCATCATACCATCACATGCACCAACAACAACTTGAGGAGAGTTTCGGAGCATCACACTGCAAAGTGCTCGGCTTCCTTCCAGGTGATAAGTCAGCTTTGATCTAAAAGAGATGTCCTTTTCCAACTTTCTTGAATCCCACACCTTCACAGTTGAATCGTCAGATGCACTCACAAAAAGGCTATGATCATTTGAAACAGCTATGTCATTGACAGCAGAACAGTGCTCCTGCAAATGTGCAACCAAGACTCCACGAGGTGTCCAACCTGAATCTGGAATTGATGCAGACCGTGCAAAGGATGCCAATCCAGACAGATCAGTTGGAGCAGAAGCATCTTCCACAGTAAAAGAACCTCCTTTTGATCCACCAGATATTCCCATCTCTTGAAATTTATTGTGAACATAAGTTGTTTGATCATTTTCCCTGCTTTCAGGTTCATGCACTACTCTGTGGAACTGTTTAGAACCCCCAGTGATGCTGATTGAGCCCGAAACCAACTTAGGTGCAGGAACAGAACTGGCCAAGCTAAATGATTTATTCAATGGATCCATCCAAGGCATGAAGGATGAACCAATGCCAAGGGAGTTCATTCTCAATGATGAATCAGAAGCAGCAGGAGGAATTTTTAATGCTCGCCTGTCCATACTAAATGAGTACAAAGGTATACCTTCTGATGACTTATCATGCATGAAGCTGTTCAAGCCACCAATTTGTGGGGACATGTAACCTGAAAAATGCAATTTTTCTGAGCCTAGGGGATCTCGAACATCAGCCATACTAGAAATGTTGCACATGAACCCCATAGCTCTCAATTTTGACTCACCATCCTCTGGCTGTTCCAAAGCATCTATTTCAAGTTTTTGAGTTTCAGGACCTGATTTCCTGTCCGGCCAACTCTTCACTGAATTCAAGTCACCATCCTCTTTTTCAAGACCATCAGTAGCTTCCCATTGTTTAGACCGTGCTGACGAGTTATACCATATCTTTCTCTGTCTCTCTAACATGTCTGAACTTCTAGCATTTTCTAAAACTTGATAAAATAACTGCCTTGAGACAGGAGATTTCAAACACAAGAATAAGGACTTTTCCGATGCCAGGGAAGCAGGTTGTCTGCGAAGGAAAGGGCGTATAAGTGGAGCAAGAAAAACATAAGAATCCACCGCACCTAAGCTCTCACTGCTGGCTGCAATGAATGCAACAGCTGACCTTCTGACCCATTGACTTGGATAACACAGCAGTGGAAAGGCGTGTTCAATCATATCAAGCAGGAACCGTTTCCGCAAAAAGCCACGTTTACAAAGGATCGCCAAACAGTCTAAAGCATTAACAATGACAGCCTCAGTTTGATCACTTAAAGCCTGCTCAATGTAAGGTAAAAGATACTCCTCTACACTTCTTTGGCCCACAAAGAAGCAGACATATACAATCTTGCCATAGAATAATGCCCTTAACTGTTCATCACGATCATTCAGAAATGCAGGAAGGATAGGCAACAGAAAGTCATTACTCTGCCTCTGACCAAAGAAGTAGCATAGGTTTCCAATGTCCTGAAGGAGCGCCCTCCTAATATTTGGAGTTTGTTTGGGGCCCATAACAAGTTCTTGAACAACCTCAGCAATAGATTTCCTCAACTGTGCAAGCTGTGAATCATTATTTACTGTCTGCAGTCGTCCAGAAGTCTGGGTGTATGAAGCCAATGACTTTTGCGCTGAAGTTATTTCATCAAGAACACCAGCTTCAGTCAAGCTTATTGAGTGTATTAAAAAACCATAAGCAGTTAATGCCAATTTTGCTATATTGCTAGCATAACATATTCTCACACTTTCTTCTGGATCATCCGGAAGCATAGAAAGCATTGGAAGAATATATTCTGGGAAAATCTTTGCATCACTTGGGGGAAAATCTCGAACTAAAGGCAATATGTCACACAGAGTCTCTAGTGCAGCAGAGCGCACTATTGCTGCTGGGTCTGAAAGCATTGCAATAACATGTGGTATTACACGCTGTAATCGATCTTCATCATCAATATAGAGCGAAGATGATTTTAGCAATAATATAGCTCCCCTTCTCAAATGAGGCAACTTGACACTTCGAATGCAGGAACATATAAGAGACGCAATCAATACCATGCCTTCACATTTCATACTGTCCTCATCTAATGGCAAGAAAGGAATCCCAAAGGTATCTGATTGACTGTCATATTCAGACATCAAGGAATTCAAATCATCCAGGGTGATCTTTTTCATAAAGGGATGATCATTTTTCCTAAATGCATTGGAAATAGCCTGAAGAAGCTCGCCAGGTGATTGCATGCCAGATGGCTTCATCTCCTGGGGAAATCCTGCACTGGGTGCACTCTCAGGCATCAAGTTCATGCCAGAATAGCCATTGCTTTGTTTGACATCCCCAAGAAGGGTGTTGATATCACCTAGAAGCTTGTACTGATCACGAACTAACCCCTTATCTGTCTTTTCAATCTGTCTTCTCAAGTCCAAGTTGTGCTCTTCGGCAATCTCTTCTAGAGGCTTACTGCTCATGTTATTGGTACATGGTTCAAGTTCAACAAATGTCTCCTCATTTGTCTTATTGTTCATCATTTGCCTAAGTATTTCATGGAAAACACTCTGGCACATTGCAACCTAAAAGAGCAGCAAAATACATGTAAAGGCTATATAAGAAACCAATTTAAGGTACCATAAGACATGAATAGCTCACCCTCATATCAGAATGAAGAGGATTCCAGCAGCAATAGAAATTGTGCAGAAATGGTGAGAAGTAAGTCGGAAACACAGCAGCTGCATAGTTCTGTAAGTAGCTTTCAGCAGAAAGTCGTGCTTCTGGTTCTAACTGTATCATGTGAAGAATCATCTTTCTGATTCCACAATCTGGGATCTGTGTTCACAAGATACCGAAATATGATGAATGAGCATTTCAAGAACTATGAGGTGGAAAACATAAGAGCCAAAAGTTATAAACTTTCATATGCAATTAACTCAAGCCTGGGCTCATCTTTTCTTTAAATATTCCGTGGATTGCTTATAAAAGAATCTCAATTGAGCAAACAGAGCGTATAAATGACAACAAATGGCAATGGGAGTAAGTTAGGCAGAACCTTCTCAAGATGTTGGCTAGGATCATACTGTCCTCTGCGATAGGCAAGAAGTTGAGAGAGTTCAAACAGTTGCTGACCCTCAAGGAAGAGCTCTGCTATTACACACCTATAAAAACATGATGTACAGAATTAATTTTATTTAACAGCGTACCTATACCAACTAAATATAGATGATTAACTGATAATATATGTCCCTAGAAAATGTTGAAGAACAATCATCACCAATGGTTTCTAGGTTCTCTTGATTCAACAACACAGAACCGCATTAACAATTGAATTAACAAATTCCACGTGATTGCAAAAAATGTCTAGATCTTACCTAAAGACTAAAAACACAGTAAGTTCTCTTCCGGCTTCTCATTAACTACTTAAGAAAATCAACCTGCTTATATTTTTCACTTACTTTATTTTATGGAGCTTTGCACACCAATTCTAAATTACAAAAAGACAAGAAAAAGGACTCACCTTTTCTTTCACACCCAAATCAACTACAAAATTATTTTAGTAGCTACAAATGCTCACCCAACAGCAAAAATGTCCATGGAGGGCTTCAATGGTGCATCTTGAGCAACTTGCATCTCACCACCATGCTCGTAGAATCTCTGAAATATTTAAGAATATGTAACTTTGGAATACTGGACAAGTACGGAGTTAAAGAGCATAACATTCATTACATAGTAAAGTAACTAAGTAAGCAGCATAACTAACAAGGTAGATTTCGATCATAAAAATAAAATAAAAGAGATGCTAATCTGAAGTGCTAAACTGCTACGAGATTAATGAGCAGTTAGGCTCTTAAAGCATTTATCAAAATCACAAGTCCTTCTACCTCAATCAAGACTCTAAGTTTTATACATGAAGCACTAGTAAGTTTGAGTTATATTGACAGATTTGTGATCTATATCATTCATTCAGCTGGGAGATCAACAGAAGCATTACTAACTTGAGTTCAAACTCGTAAATGATCAGTTGACAATGGTGGACAAATAAGGATCAACAAACAGCCAGATGTCTCACTTCGATGGAAGAGAGGATAAAACAAATGTTGAAGTAATAAGAGCCAACCTCAGGTGCAAGATAACAAAGCCTTCTTCCTCCCGTGTCAAAGAAGAATGAGAAATCAGAGGGATCATCATAGGGAATGTATGTTGGTTTAAAAGATGCGAAGTCCGCAAGATAAATCCAATTCCAAGAAGTTACCAGCACATTCTCACACTTAATATCACCTACAGAAAGACATATCTACATGAGTAAAAGATAGCTATCCAAATAACACACTGCAAAGTTATTAAT
The DNA here is from genome assembly GCA_949673415.1 of Euphorbia schlechtendalii. Classification (NCBI taxonomy): domain Eukaryota; kingdom Viridiplantae; phylum Streptophyta; class Magnoliopsida; order Malpighiales; family Euphorbiaceae; genus Euphorbia; species Euphorbia schlechtendalii. The sequence continues at coordinate 2,273 of CATIWQ010260717.1, read as the reverse complement.
CTCCCTGAAAACAGCTCTCACCGTGACAAATACCCTTCTCATGACACTGCTTAACAGCAAGAAGCAACTGTGCCAACATCAAAATAAAGCATGGTAAGAGAGTAAAATCCTTATAAATTTAGCAATTAAACAGAAAGATAAAAGAAGATATCTGCTGACAGAAAGAGACCTGAAAAGCCAGCCACTTTTTCTCAACTAAACTCAGGAAAGGCCGAGTACTCAATCGATCATGAAGATTGTTGAAGAAATATTGCCTCAAAAGATAAGCTGCTTTATCTGTTTCTTGCCAAAACTGGAAACAAAAGGTACATTATCCATCAGGAGTTCATACTATAACAACACTCCATTTTAATATCAAAGCAAAAAATGAAAGAAAAACAACTAAACTATTTTGAACTGCTCAGTTTGGTTCCTTAAACAGCCACAATACTGCAACTTATTTACCCGAGTCTGATATATAAATTTCCAGCTGACTCTAAGAAACTCAACTCAAATTTGATTCTTGAGAACATCCCAAGTCCACTACACTTTATTCAATAGAAGAAATCACTTCTGTCCCCAACTTTATAGGATTCAAATTCTCAACAATTAAATAGCGCAACATAACTCTCAATTCATAGTTAAAATCAACGTTTCACGAAATTCTGACGGAGAGGAAATAATTTATTTCCCAACTGAATCTCGACTAGGAACATTATTTCAAGTGAAGGGAACACATTTAAACAGCCAAAATTCGTAATTACGCTTCATTAATTAGCTACCATTTATAAACGGAAGAAATTAAAACCTGAAAAGGCCAGACGTGAGGATGATCAAGAGCAAGGAAAGTATCCTTGATGAGCTCGAGTCGTCGCTGGTACTCCCTGAGATTGATAGGATCGCCTCGCTTGAAATAGACCTTAACAAGGACTAAACCCTCGTCGTGCTTGCAGAGAATGGACTTGAAGAAGCGGCCGCGGCCGAGAACCTCCTTGAGGACCAAATTGTAGGAGGAAGGCAAATCGTGGAGGTAGTACTCTGAGGCGGAGACTTGAGTTGTGCGGGCGATTTTGTTGCCCATGATTTTGCATTGGATTTAGGGTTCCCAATGTGAAATTGTTGATTGTTTTTGTAGTTGAGCAAGATCGAAGAAGATCCCAATGTCTATAATCTATTGCTTCGTGTTTCCGCAACTCGATGGATTGAATTCCATTGACAAGCAAAGCAAGTTATGTGTTTTGGATTCCATTTGAATTCTATTTTAGGTCAATTGTTTTACAATTTAAGCCACTGAAATTGTACTGTAACGTGAAGTTTTTTAAATGGGCTGAAATCTAACAATAATTTAAATTTAAGTTTTGTGTTCTAATTTATTTGATCCATTAAATTTCATATTTATCTTTTATACGCTCCAAAGTTTCAGTGTTTACATTCCTTATCTTCTACGCTTATTTTTTAATTTTCTTATCTTATTTCACCATAATCTCTTAAACTGTTCATTTTTTTGACATAAATGCTTTAAAGTTTTTTGTTCGTCTCATTTTTATCTTCGAAATGCCATCCATTGTGATATACTTTTTCGAAAATATTTTTTCAACTGGTAAGAAACTGGTATATAAGTGGCATGTAACTGGTAGAAAGAACAAGATGTCAATTTTGTTATGAAAGTATGGTAGGTAACACAAATACATTTCAAAAGTTTATCTCAATAGTAATAAACAAACAACTATAAGCTTAAAAGTAATGAAAATGCATTAGAAAGTGATTACAATATATAAAAAAGAATTCTACAAAAGTATTGAATAAAAAATAATAGGAATCTGGTATGTAACTGGTATGAAAAATAAAAAATGTCAAAACTAGTAAGAAACTAGTAGGTAAGTTGTAGGAAACTAGTATGAAGAATAAAAAATGTCAAACCTAGTAAGAAAGTGATAGAAAACTGGTATGAGGAACAAGTCATATCAAATTAATCTTGAAAATTAATCAAAATGCCTTAGAAAAGTGATTAGAATATGTAAGATAAAACTATTGAATCAAAACAGTAGGAAACTAGTTTGTAAATGGTAGGAAATTGGTATTGAAATCAAAACAGTAGAAATCTGGTACCTAACTGGTATTTAACTGGTATGAAGAACAAAAAATGTCAAAACTAGTAAGAAAGTGGTAGGAAACTAGTATCTAACTGGTATTGAAATTAAAACAATAGGAATCTGGTATCTAACTGGTATGAAGAACAAAAAATGTCAAAACTAGTAAGAAAGTGGTAGGAAACTGGTATTGAAATTAAAACA
>CATIWQ010260686.1:0-11961 GCA_949673415.1 Euphorbia schlechtendalii | reverse complement strand
GTTTTCAGTACAGATTGAAAAATGCCCTGTCAGTCCCGATTTCATGATGGTTAAATTTGTGCCTTTCCCGGACTTATTTCTTAACCCAACATCAGATGTGTATTTTTTTTTTCAAAGGACATTTTTTTTGTCCATTATCCCAATAAAAAAAGCGTGAGGTATATTTATTTTTTAATTGTTTAGATTTTAAGTGTTCATAGGCTACTTAAAAATAAAACAATTTATAAGTTAAACACTTCATAAGAATACGTACATTAAAAAATGTTTATAAATTATTTTGACATACTTATAAATGATGAGAAACAATCCTATAAAATTAGATAACCACAACAATAATAGGAAATTTTCAGATTAATTTTGGAGCTTGAGAATTTTCAGAAATATATATACAAAAATAGTTGATGCTTAAATTTTAAGCTGTAATACAAACATGAGCATTAATAGCTTAAAAAATATATTCTTTAGTTGTAATGAAAAATTTATTGTCTCTTTAATTATATGTTACATGATTCGATTAACATTACATATGAATCATATAACCGAGACCCAAATTAAGAAAGTATATATTATTGAGATGAATGGTTACCTAAATGATTTGATTACTTACACTGGCAAAATATGCACGCATCTAATGACAATTAAATGCATGAACCCCATTAGAAAAGCAACATTATACTGTATGTAAGATCTGATCAATCAAAAACATATTTCCTGATACGTTTATATATAATTACACATATTTTAATATACATTTATATGTAATGTCAACTTCAAATCCCAGGAAAAAGATAAATTGATAATGGAATTTAAATGCTGAATGTGGCCATGTTGAGTTCACTGGTGGATTTTCTTGTCTCCCTCCTCATCTAACACAATTTTACTCTCTCTGTATGTATCCGTGTAATTAGGCTAGGTTTTTTTGAACTGAAACTTTACGAGCTAGGTTCATTGTAAATTTTAAAGCAATTAATTATTTTTAATCCCAAATGAGATAGTTGAAATAAATAATAACTATTTAAAACAGGATTGAAGTTGATGGAGAGCATTGGAGATCCCATGTATAAAGTGAATGAGTCTAAATGGTGATGTATGATGGTGCGAAATGTGCTTAACACAAACTAATAAATTTTATGTTAAATGGGTTGAATCTAATGCTCACTTGTATGACCATGACCAATATTCTCAAAAGCTCAAAATTTCTACTTATTGGAACCCATTTTTGGAAGATGGTTTTGAAAATAATCAAATTAAGCTGAATTATTGGAAGGATATAATTCACTGTAGTTGAAACTAGAACTATTCTCCCAGTTGTTCCTCCTGTTGTCCCTCCTCAACCTGAAGGTACTGGAAATGTTTCTCTTGTTGCTCCTCCTACCACTACTCCTATCTACGCTAAGCCTTTCCTTGATATGTCGAGAATTGATATATTAAATGGAGACAATTTCAAGCGTTGGCAATAAAGACTTTTCTCTCTCCTTGACATGCACGGTGTGGCTAACGCGTTCACTGATGCTTCCCCAACCAATCCCCCTGCTGCAGTTGCTAGTTTGGTTTATGCCAACAAAGTGTGCAAGCATGGTATTCTCAGTACCTTGTCTGGCAATCTGTTCGATGTCTATCGCTCCAAGAAAGAGGCCAAAGACATTTGGGAATCCTTGATTACCAAATATACGGCTCAGAATGCTGGCAAAAAGGAATTTATAATTGGTAAATATTAGAAATGAGAAATGGTGGAGAATAATGACATCCAAACTCAACTCACTGAGTATCACTGACTCATTGAAAATTTGAAAAATGAAGATAGTATACTTTATTATACTTCTTGATGAGTTTATTGCAAGTGTTCTGATTGAAAAGCTGCCCCCATCTTGGAGTGCTTACAAGCAACGTCTGAAACATGAGCAGAAGACCTTTTCACTCACGGAGCTTATTACTCATATTATCGTTGAGGATGCTAGCCGGAAGTAGTTGAAGACTACCAAAGAAAAGAGATGATTTTTAAGGCGAACACTGTGCAGGCAATCCTCAATAAGAGAAGAGGTATGATTCTTAACATGTTACAAACCCAAGAAAAATAAAGCCTTCAAAAAAAGACAATTGCTTTATTTGTGAAAACCCAGGCTACCATGCTCCTTAGTGTAGGAAGTGAGCTATGAATGACGATAATTCTACCAAACCAAATGTTAATTTGGTTGAAGCTGATGATATAGTTGTCGCAGTCATATCACAAGTGAATTTGGTGACTGATGTGAATGAGTGGGTATTAGACTCTAGCTCTACTAGGCAAATATGTGAAAATAATGTAGAAAAAACTTTTTATCTCGGTGATTCTCCAACTGCTCAAGTTCTTGGAAAAGGAAAAGTTCTTCTCAAGCTCACATTTAGAAAAATATTGGCACTTAATGAGGTGCTACATGTTCCTACTATTATAACCAATATGATTTTTGTTGGCCTTTTAGGAAAAAATGGTTTGAAGGTAGCTTTTAAGTCCGACAAGGTCATAATGACCAAGAATAATGTGTTTGTCGAAAAAGGTTATTTCAATCATGGTTTATTTGTACTCAATGTATTTGAAATGATTAATAATAATGATGCTAGTACTTCTGCTTATATTGTTAATTCTTGTGATGTATATCATACTAGACTAGGACATGTTAGTTTGCCTTACTTATATCTTTTAAACTATGATGGTTTAATTTCTAATCTTAAATTTTCAAATGATGAAAAATGTGAAATATATGTAAAAGCAAAACAAACCAGAAAGCATTTTAAATCTATACATGGAGAATCAAAATTATTAAGTTTGATACATTCTGATTTGGAAGACTTGAAAAATACCATGTCTAGATATGGTAAAAAGTATTATATTACTTTTATTGATGATTTTTTAAGGTATTCAAAAGCGTTTTTACTGCAGAGTAAAGATGAGGCTTTTGATATGTTTTTGCTATACAAAAATGAGGTTAAAAATCAGTTGAATAAGAAGATTAAAAAGATACAATCCGATAGGGGTGGTGAGTATATTGTCTTTAATGATTTTTGTGAGAAACATGGCATAATACTTGAGACCACGCTTCTTTATTCACCTAAATCTTTTGAACCCAAATTAATAGTACTTCACAGTACTTAAATATTTTGGAAATTGCAAACTGTCTAGGATAGTGGAATTGATTGAGTACTAAGTATACTCTTAATTAATGAAGCTGACTTGAGTTTGTTTAAGGAAAAACAACTCAGTTTGCTGAGTAATTAATTAAGTTACGGCTAAGATTAGGAAAAGTTGAGTCTATGCTGAGTACTACATAGTTTAAAAGAATATCAACTCAACCGTGCTGAGTTAACTTTTATTAATTAAAAGCAATATTGTTTGACACTTAAAGAAATAAATGACACTTGTACTGCTAACGCTTTCTCTGAGAAACGGAATATTCCTTCGATAATTTTCAGGAAAAAAAGTGCAGATTATGCCAACCTCTATCTTATGGCCATCGAGAATGAAAGGGGTGAAGGCTCAGCATCTATCTCAGGTAGAGATCAAATCGCTGCTGACTCTGAAGCTGAGCGCAATAAAGGAAAGGCTCCTCAAATTGAGGTACATCCTGAAATTCCTTTGTCAATTGAAGAGCTCACCCAGGCTTTCTTTGATGTTATGAAATTGACTAATAAGTCGATGAAAAACATCAAGGAGCTAATGAGGAGAAGTGAATATCAGGAAGATACTATTGCTTTCTTATCTCTTAATATCCACTTTCTTCAAGAAAAAGTTGAGTATCAAGACTGTCATATCAGCAAGCTTACTAAGCAATTAGATGGGTTGACTGCTGAAATCATAACTTTAAAGAAGGAATAGGTTCCTCCTCCAGCCAACAATTAAGCTCTGAATAACCAAAATCGCAATTCTAAGAGGAAGAATTCCTTTAAATAGAAGAAAACGAGCCAGCCCAAATTCAAAATGGCGTGTGGTTTTTGTGGGAAAGCTGAACATGCTAAAGTTCTCTGTAGGGATAAAAATGGTTATTACTCTGAGTAGGATTAGAATAACCTAAGCACTACTAACAAAGGAGGAACCAGCTTGAAAGCATGAGTACCTAAGAAAATGTAACTGTTTTGCAGGTTAGCCTTAGATCCACTGATGACTCTAGAATGTGGTATGTGGATAACGGATGCTCAAGGTATATGATGGGAGATGAAAGTCAGTTCATCTCATTGGAGCGTAAATGAAATGGAAGTAACAGTTTTGGAGATAACCAAAAGGTAAGATTGTAGGCTGTGGTACTATTGGTGTCTCTCCTTTAATCGAAGAGGTGTCTCTAGTCAAAGGACTCAAGTTCAACTTGCTTAGTGTAGCCCAGCTTTATGACAAGGACAGGAAGGTTACATTCGACTCAACAGGTTGCTAGTTATTGATTGTAAGATTGATTCTACTATTCTCTTTGCTCCTAGAATTAATAATGTGCATATGATTTATTTATCCCCTAGCTTCACTAATACGTGTCTTGTTTCTAAGGAGGATAATTCATGGCTTTGGCATAGAAGGTTAGGTCATATAAATATGAACAATCTGTCCAAACTGGCCAAGAAGCAATTAGTTGTGGGTTTATCCAGCATCAACTTTGAAAAGGATAAACTGTGCTCAGCTTGCCAACTAGGTAAGTAGGTTAAGAAATCATTTAGGTCAATTAATCATGTAGTAACTAAGCGACAGTTGGAGCTCCTCCACATATGAAAGAGGGAAGGCAGATACAACTCTGTTTATCAGGCGAAGAAAAGAAGATGTGTTGCTGGTCCAAATTTATGTTGATGATATCATATTTGGAGTAATTGATAAGAAGTTCTACAAGGAATTCAGCAAGCAGATGAAAAGCGAGTTTGAAATGTCTATGATGGGAGAGCTTAAATTTTTCCTTGGTTTTCAAATTAAGCAGACTGAAGATGGAATCTTCATCAATCAAGTGAAGTATGCTAAAGAAGTTTTGAAAAAGTTTAACATGGCGCATTCAAAGCCAATGTCCACTCCCATGGCCATTACTAATATTATCTTAAGTAAACATGAAGCTGGAAAACTTGTAGACAGTAAGTTCTATAGAGGAATCGTTGGTTTTATTCTTTATCTTACAGCTAGTACGCCAGACATATAGTATGTTGTGTGCTACTGTGCTCGTTATCAAGCTGATGTTAGAGAAACTCATTTAGCAATTGTGAAGAGAATTCTCAGGAACTTGCAAGGTTCTATTGAAGCAGGTATATGGTATCCTAATAGCTTGAATTTCACCCCAAGAGGATTCATAGATGCTGATTATGGAAGAGACAAGCTCGATAGGAAAAGCACCACAGGAGGATGCCATTTCCTTGGAGAAATGCTTAGTCTCATGGTACAATAAGAAGCAAACTTCTGTTGTGATGAGTATATGGCCACAGGAAGTTGCATAGCACAACTGCTATGGATTAAATTCAAAGTGTCTCGAAGTTATGTGTGATAATAAGAATGCAATTGACCTAACCGAGAATCCAGTTCAGCATGGTAGGATGAAGCATATCAACATCAGATATCACTTCATTAGAGATCATGTGCTAAGGGGAGATGTTAAGCTGGAGTATGTTCCTTCAGAGGAACAACGTGCTGACATATTCACCAAACCATTGCCGAAGGAACAATTCAATATCCTGAGGCAGCTCATTGGTATGGCGAACCCATTGTAATGAAGAAGAAGAATGAAGAAATTAGAAATTTGGCTAAGTGTTGAAGATCAAGCCTTATTTTAGTACGGAAATGACACGTGTTTAACGCCGTCTAAAATTTAAAGTAACAGCGTGAGATACAGTTTCACGGTTAACATCAAATCCTACGTTTTAAAAAAGACGTACTTTTGAATTATAATCATCTTTTGCTAAACTCACCATTTTACTAAGGTGGTTAATCAAGTATCAATCTTAGCTTTAATTCTCATCTTGAGATGAGAAAGCATTATGAATCATCGCTATCTCAAAAGGTCTATAAAAGCTGAAGAAGATGAAGAGAGAAGGTACTTACTTTTGCAAATTCGAATCAATTTAGAGCTAAAGAACCCTAATTCCCTTTCTCTCAGTAATTCCTTTACTCTTCTCAAATGGCGATTACAAGAACCACTTTCAGACTCAACATCATAATCGTGAGAAGCTCATTGTCAACACCGAAGAAAAGATGGAGAAGCTCACCCTAGAGGTTGGAACCCTTTTCACAAAGGTGGATTAGGTTGACAATTTTGATTTAAACCAGTGTATGATGTCGATTATGAGAGTTTTCTTAAAAATCGAATCATGCATAGGGTCATCAAGCAGCAAAGTCTGAGTTCCTTTCTGTAGATGGAAGGACCTACAATCGTTGGGTTAATTAGGGTATTCTACTCTCACCTGTATACTATTCAAGGTCTCAATGACATCTTAGTGGTGGAGTTCGGAGGAAAATCAACCCTAATTTTCTCAAGTTTGATTGGGAGCATTCTGAATTTACCTCATAAAGGCACTTAGCTCCATAGGACTGGTGATGAGGACTTGGTGATCATCCCTGAAGATTGGGAGCTCCCCTCCAACTACATTTCTGGAGAGATAGCAGCAAGCGAGATGAGATGGACCGTGAGAGCATGCCACGAGCTAGTGGTGAGGCTACTGCTACTAAAAATTGGATCAGTGTCAAGCTACACCTACTTCGAGAGGTGTGTGGTCTACCATATGGTAGAGGGTAAGAGGCTCAATTGGTATGTGGTGATTCTTCACCACTTGACAAAGCTAAATGCTATCTACCACTATGGTTACCTCATCACTGAATTGATGAGGGTAGTGAAGGTAGAAATTGCACAGTTTTTTGGGGGTTTCCGGTGACACATTGCTACCAGTGAAGAAGAAGCTTGACCTTAATCACTTCACCAAACTGTGCCATAATCAAGTACATACTAGGTACAATAAAGTACATCAAAAGTGAAAGCTTAAGTGTGTACCAATAGTAGTACCTGTAGACATCCCTAAGGAGGAGGAAGATGGGTTTATGGTGGACTTCAAAGGAAGCGAGGACTCAAGCAACCATCTGCCAATCTCCAGTATCTTGGAGCAAGTCACCACCACCGCTTTCTCTCCCAAACCCAAGGCTACCTCTTCTAAGGCCAGTAAGAAGAGCCCAACCAAGTCAAAATCTGATGAAGTCCATGCTCAACCACAAAGACAAAGGAGGCAAATGAAGGCTGTTCCCAAGATTTTGACTATACTCGTTTCGATAAGCTTATCTTCGGTAACGATGCCAAAAACCTTGTTCCCCACTTTTCCACTAATAAGATAAAAGTTCTAAATATGAACAGGTGTTGTCAATACCGCTTATCAAATAGAAAAATGATAACCATTGCAAGTATACAATTGCGATGTAGTTTTAAAAGATATCGATCCCACGGGGAATGAATTCAATTCTAAGGACCAACTAGAGTTACGGAACAAAAGAAATAAGATAATTTGTAGGGTTTTGAAATGGTGGCAGATGAATAGACAGATGAACAGATTAGAGAAGATGTAAACTATATAGATATTCCCTAAGAGCAAGTATAGTAGAGAAAAACATGTAAAATCATCAAGAATATTTCGTACACTAGATAACTTTAACAAACTCGGTTCTAGACGCCCAAATATTCAATAACTCATAGCAGAGCAACATATGAAATGACTTTTCTAAATCTAGGGTAAACGAATTATGACAATTATGCTTAGTACGTGTCACTTTGACATAACCATATTTAGCAAGTTACCACTTCAAATATGTTGGCTCACTAAACATCTTTATAATCACAGATCTAATGATTATATACAATCTTATTAACCCCAAAATCACTCTTAAAGTCAACTCGAAAGCATATAACATGATTAATATAAATGACGCAAGATGAAATACTCGTTATGACACATAGGCATATCATAAACTTTAAAATAGAAAGTATAAGTAGAAAACAAAGTAAAGTTGTAAGGTATGCAAGTGAAGGTTAAAGTTGATCAAATCGTATCCACTCTTTAACGGGAGTAATCCTTTCCCGCAATTCCTGCGTCTATTTTGAATTCGGTCTCGACTCATACAGAACCTCCGCTAGGATGCTATTCTTTGTGAATATAAAAAATATGAATGTTGAAGAATGAAAACTTTTATTGATAAGTGTTTTGCAATTACACTCATACAACAATCGCTCGAATTTGTGGAGAAATCTAGTGATCGAAATAAGAATCGAATCACTTATACATTTTTCTCACTAACACTTTGAACGTAGCGAAATCTATACAACTTTCACTCTCTATCTATGTCATACATGTTTTCAACTATCACCATATGCCACACATCTCATACACCATGAAAATGGTTGGGTTCGGACTCTATTTATAGAGTGCGAAGGGTTGTGTCTATCCAAACGAAGAGTCGTGTCCATTAGCGAAGGGTTGCATCACTTCAATGTGATTGTATGCAAAGTTCATCCTTATCTACAATGGAAAGGAACCTTTTTTATGATTTGTCTACTTCCAAAAGGTGTCTTTTCGTTTGGTAGTTGATGGCGGTTGATCATTTTTATCTGGCGGTTGGCAGTTGAGAAGAGATAACCAATAACTGTCACAAGTCGCTAGCATGATATATGTGTCACGATCGTGACTAATGGTTGATAACTTTCTGTTTTGACGAATGATAAGTCACGACCGTGAATGGGTGTCACGATCATGAACAATGCTTTTCTTCATAATTCTTCTTTGCAACTTTACGGATCTTTGACAGCTTCGATCCTGAGCTAATTCCTTATGTTCCACGCATCTTTTGGCACCTTTTTCACTCTTTTTACATAGAATTCCATCTTTGATCATTTCACTCCCAAGATTTATCTAGTTTCTATACTTGCATAAAAAACAATTACATACCACGTGAAATCTTTTATATGAAGTATAAAATGACTCAAAGCCATATCATTTTATGAGTAAAAGTATCATGATAATAAGTGTAATTATACACTTATCACACCCCCACACTTAACTTTTGCCTTGTCCTCAAGGTAAACACAATAGAAGTGTATAAGATAGTAATTAAAGGTTGTACCTCATTTGGCGAAAGACTATTGTAGTGAGGAGTACATTCCCACGTTGCATAAAGTTCAAGTAAGTTTGAAATTTCCCACAAATTAGTAATGTGCAATTTATATAGTTTAGTTGCATACCTTTGCTCTTAATAGAGGGTCAACCGAATTGTGCCTTCATATAAGCGTTATATGCTCACTTGAATATTTCCTTCTCTCAAGTATAGTATAAAGTATAAAGGACAAAGAGAGCAAAGTTTGAAAAGATTGATCTCAAGGCATTTTTAGGTAACCTAGAATGCTAAAACACTCTTAGTGGTTGCATTTTATGCTCCATACCACTCTCCCCTTTTCTTAGTGGTTGCATTTTATGCTCTATACCACTTTCTCTCATTTTTTTCTTTTAAGCATATGTTTTTTAAGTACAAATTTGTACTTTGCACCCATTTTTCATGCTATGCTACTTTTTTTTCACTCATTGAATGGTTGCAGTTTCTGCTCCATACCATTCCTCACCGTTTGCATAACTCATTGGTTATCCTCTCTTTCTTTTGATTTTTCTCTCTTAATACCCTCATCCTTTATTGATCACTTTCAAAGTATTATGGCTATAGTTTCCTAACACTTTAAAGATACTCAATACTTATAGGACATATTCGAGAATAGTATATAAAACTCATAGAAAGAACACAACTAGATATTACTCCACTCAAAACTTATCGGTAGCATTAAACTAAAACTATACAACTTATACTAATTCATGTTGCATTGAAATATATATCAAAACTTACTTGGAATGTTGCTTTCGAATGTTACTCACCACTCATCCTTGCCAAATGCAAAATGGTGTGCCAAAAGTTCTCACACTCTGAACATATGCTTATACTCGAAACAAAATTTTTATTCGAAATATGTACTAACATCAAACTTGAAATACCTAACACTCACAATAACCTTGGAATATATGTTAGTATAGCATAGGTATGGATAAAGTAAAAAACAACACAAAAATCAAGAAAATTTTTCATATTCTTCAATTTTTTTTTAATTTATTTAATATTTTTGGTATTTTTACAAATGCCCCCCCACACTAAAGAACACAATGTCCTTATTGTGAGATATTTAACTAAAACAAAAAAACAAACAACTAGTCTAAAAATTTAAAAAAGAAAAGTAAAGAAAAGAGTAAACTCGTCTTTTGAGAAGGTGAATCCGGAGGACTAGGAGTAAATTAACAATTTTGTTTTCTAAAGAAAGATAGTAATTTTCAAAGCATCGATTTATTACTTTGCTTTAGAATCTTCATGTCTTTTTTTCATTACCCCAAGTTTCGCTTGGCAATTGTCCAATTTTTGTTACATACTGGCCTTCCAATCTTCAGGAGCTTCGTCTTCTTCTTCGATCATCGAAGCCTTTCCATGACGACGTCTAGCGGTTGGATCAGATGGGCCAATGGAAGAATCTTCATGAGTTGAGATTAGTTTCTTAGTGCGGTTGGAGTAGGAGTAGAAAGAATACACACCATCGTTCTCTTGAAGAAGTTCGGTATTCTTCAAGTAACTTCCATCCATATATCGAAAGTACTCACCAGGTTGTTGAACATAGGGGAGTTAGTTTCGCGCACCCAAGATGATAGTGGTGATAATTTCAACTGCCCCAATCTTGTTCCTCATGCTCGTTGAATTCTTCTTCATCATTTCCTAAATAATATCCACGAATTCCTCTTCTTGTTTCATCATTGCTCAAGAAAGAACAAACAAATCTCTCTTTTGGACTTTGGTGTTCTCTACTCAACAAAATACCAAAGTGGCAAGGTATTTGTGGAGTAGAAGAATACACTCATCCTTAATAAATTTATTTGGAGAATTTTTGGGATTGAAAACTCTCTTACCCTTTAAATCTGCCCAAACTTGATTTGCTTAAAAAGATTCTATCATGCTTGACGAATTTTCAATTTCGAACCCGAACCAAGTACTCATCATCTCTCTTGTGACAGTGTAATGTCTACCTTGGTTGTGAAATTGAATCGCCCTCTTCTTCTTGTCTTCAAAATTGAATGTCACTAGACATTCCAAAATCCAATCACTATTTTGTGGAAATCTCATTCCCACAAATGTGCTTAAACCAAGATCAGCAAGATACATCCCCATTTGCTCTTGGAGGCTTATTGTCTCCAAGGAAACCATATCAAGAAAAATCATACCCGCTATTTCCAATTTGTTGAGAATTTGGAATCTCTTTCCTTCTTCTTTGTACGAATCAGAAAAGGACAACTGAATTCTTGCTGATAGTTCGGGATTTCTCTTCTATTCGTGGCTACCTTAACACGAGGCATGTTGGTTTTTTAAGTGAAGATTGAAAAAGGTTTTGAATGTAGAAGAATAGAGATGAAAGAATCAGATTTTGTAAGCTTTGTAGAAGGTTGTGGTGGTTATGGATTCGATCTAGACCTTTATATAGAGTTCTAATAGGTCATTGATTTGACAAAATAGTCAATATAGTCATTTCTCCTTCAAACTAGCTGTTATTAGCAGTTTCAGCCATCTGTCACGTGTTAAATCGCGATCTGCAATGGTAAAGGCTTGTCGTGATCGTGACTTTCTTCATAACAGGAAAAGAAGGTTTTACTGCATAATGTCACGGGCGTGATCTATGGTCACGACTTTTTTCAATTCCTCTATTTCTTCAATTTTCAGACTTAGTCCTAGAAAAACTTATAAAAACAAACATGTTAACTATGAATAATAAATATTTACTATTTTCATACCTGGAATGAATTATGGTGAAGATAGTAATTAGAGATCAACGTCTTGTTGTTCAAATTTATTTTCATACTTAACATACATTAACAAATATACAATTACGCAAACAAACAACAAACGACAAACTGTACAAAATC
>CATIWQ010260668.1:0-10961 GCA_949673415.1 Euphorbia schlechtendalii | reverse complement strand
AGCCCATGCTTGTAGCCCGCGTAAGCGTTGCCGTGGGTAGCGCTAGCGACCCGTGAGCTTTTCAACTTGTGAGGCAGCAGCGCGGGCCCACCTGGAACAACTCGTGTTCTTTTCGGGGCCCACTTGTAACGGGAAAATTCTCTTGCTCGCTTTGACTATTTTTGTTCTATCTTTTCATTATTTCTTTGAATTATTAATTCGGTTAAACCAATTAAGAATTCCTCCCACTGATTTCACAACTTGTATTTTCGGTATAGACCCAGTCCATAGGTTCTTTACATGGTCCGATAAAGACCCAAAGTGTGTGACCTCATACGATCCCAAAGTATAGAGCCGTTAGAGGTTAACCTAAACTTGGATTCCCATCTGGGAACCTTTAGTCTTAGTGTTCCAGATTGTTATGGAACCCGATAGCTCTAGACGATCAAATGGGCTTTCTAGCAAAGGCGTATGATCCCCGATACTTAGAACGTCACGTGCCTATGACTTGATCCGGTTCTGCAATAGTAACCAGTACAATACACTCCTTCCATCAAGTTAAGTACCATCCAGTTTATTGAGCTCAGATTAAGTGTCAGCTCATGTAATAGCTATAGATATCCTAGAATTAAACTTGTTCACGAAGAACACCACTCAGCGGGTTTGTATCTTGATTGACTAGAAACCCATTCCATTAATCGTATACTCTGATCAAAGGTTTACGAGTGTGTCACTTCAACAAGGGGCTCTAAGGTACATCTCTATTATATTACTATATTAGGAGCGATGGATCCCATCTTGACTACACAGCTTACCAACATGTGATCATCACTATACTTGTAATCACCTATGTCATCCTAATCGCTAGGGTATGAATAAGTATGACCCAAAGTATAGCAACTCCTACATAAGGTAACCGGTATCTCAGGTCTAAGGATACTCATACTACTACTGCAATAAGACATGACACAAACACATGGATATAGTTATTTCCGAGTATCTGTCTTATGGCAGTCTCCAATGTATTACCCCGAATACATTCATGTGTTAACTCAAGGTACCACCTTCAGCTCGTGAGATCTGCCGCTTGGAACTAATCCAAGGAGTAAGCTTACACATGCTATCTATCCGCTCCATTGAAGTTCAGTCTCAATGGAACTATGACTAGAGATATTTAGACTATTCATAATAACACATATGTGCAGTTCTCACTCCACATAGCTCCCACTATGTCCTTGCACTTTTACGCTATGAATTAGTCCCGGACTTTGTTTCATCAATGCGCATATAAATATCCAAATATATATGATACCAACAAGATACAATTAAAAAGAAGCACTGATAAGTAACAAAATGCCTTTGATTATTATTAATAATTCAAAACTGTTGTACATTATAGCTAATAAAGACATATCGCTCTAATGTCCTCTAAGGTATACATCATGTCTAACAATGACCACTTTACTCAATACAGATAAAGAAGGGAAGAAATGCAGTCATTGTGGGAAAACCAAGCACACAAGGGGTGAATGTTGGAAATTGAATGGTCCACCCGATTGAATTAAAGAACAGATGAAAGGAAAGAAATGGAAGAAAAAATGGGCAAGAATAACACTAAAGCAAATCTGGTAGGACACTCAACTCATTTTGATTATGACACTATTACTGATGAGGATAATTTTGATGTTAAGTAGTTTTGAAGAAGAAGTACAGAAATATTTGCAGGGAAAAGGAAACTTACTAGTTGCAATGTTGTTTATGCAGGATTTGCAGGTAATGTGCTTGGAATTACAATTATTAATTGGAAAAGGGATAACTAGATTATAGACTCAGGTGCTACTTCCCACATGTGTGCAAATCTCGCTAATATTACTCAACATACATCAAAGAAATTGGCTAGAACAGTCATACTACTAGATGGAACAATTTAACAAATATAACACATATGCATAGTATGTTTTATTGAAAGGTTGATTCTGAAAAATGTATTGCATGTTATACTTTCAAATTTAATCTTTTATCAGTAGGTCAGTTGTTGAGAGAATCATAAATTTCCATACGTTTTCAACTAGGACACTGTATTTTACAGTACTCAAGGACTAAGTAGCCTATTGCTATAGGATTCGTGGAGGATGGGCTATATTAGTTGAGCAAGAAGTCCTTTGATCCAACGATTTTACATAATTTTGCTTGTAATGGTTATAAAGCATATTTTTCCTTAGTTTCTTTTGTTAGAAAACAAAATGAAAAACTGATGTGGCATTTTCATTTGGGGCATGTATCATGGAGTAAACTGAAACATATATCAGGAATAAAATGCAATGAAATTTTACAACCTTGCACTATATGCCCTTTATCTAAACAACACAGGCTGATTTTCTAGATAGTTACAGCACTGGAAAAAGATTTTTAGCTCTACTGCACATGGATGTTTGGGGTCAATATTAGAAAAGATTAATAACCGGGGCTAGATATTTGTTTATAGTGGTGGATGATTGGTCAAGGGCCTTGTGGACAGTCAGTCCTGTTGGAGTCTAAAGCATAGTACTTGTAGTTGTGACACAGTTAATAAAAGGACTGGAAAAACAATTTAAAGTCATTGTTCAAAAGGTAAGGACAAACAATGGATTATAGTTTGTAAATACTGCCTATAGAGAATTGTTTGATGACAAGGGAATTGAGCACCAGAGGAGTTGTGTATACACACCACAGCAAAATGGTGTGGCTGAGAGAAAGCACATGCATCTGTTTGAGGTAGCAAGATCCTTGTTTCAAGCAGGAATGCCAAATGTATTATGGAGTGAAACCATAACAACAACACACATCATGAACCTATTGTCAGTTAAAAGCTTAAACTGGGATACCCCTTTCAAGAGGTTACATGGGAAAGAAGCAGATTATAATCACTTAAAGGCTTTTGGTTGCAGATGCTTTTACACCAATCTAGCACCAAATAAAGAGAAGTTTGAAACAAGGGCAGCGTAGGCTGTTTTTATTGGATATACTTCACTAGAAATGTAAACTTTGCCAATATTGTGTTATTACGATTTCTTTGCATATGTTTTTTGCAAGTTTCAGATTGTTTGAATTCGCGAGTCTAATTTGTCTACTTGAAATGAAGTGAATAATTGACGGAAATCACAATTCACTAAAAAGATTTTAATCACTTAATAGTTGCTGTTGGTTCGGAATTTTCATTCCCCAATATCAAAGTTTTCTAAAACCTTGCTTGTAAATTTGTGGTTTCTTTGACAGTTTCTCATAAGGAAACATGAGTTGAGCAGGGGCTCAAAAGTGTTCGGGCTTTACAAAATTAAAGGTTAAGCCCACTAATACATTTTTTGATGTTGTTTTTGGTAGTATTTGAGCGCGTAACAAAGCTAAAGAAAGCGTGGTAATTAGAATGTCCCTCCGACCTCGTTTTTGAATTTGAATATCTCCCCCCCCCCTCTCTCTCTCTTACGTTGTTTCGAGGTTCTTATTACCAAATTAATATATTTTTCAGTTGTCCCTTTGATGCGCGCTCCGCTCCTTCTTCTATTCAAAATTCTACCTCTTTTTTTTTGCCGTTGCAGATCTCATCTCTAACCATTCAATCGATTTCTCCTGATGCCCATTGGAATATGCTTTCCCGATTGATTCATCTTTACGCCCCTTTACTCGTTTCAGTTCGAAGTTTACTTCTTTAAATCTTGAATCTGAACTGGGTTTGATGATTTTTCCATCCTTTGTTTAAAGGGTTGGGAGAAAGTCTTGAACTTTGAATTGGGTTTTCTTCATAATGAAGAAGCAAGTCGATTTAGGGCTTTCTGGATCTGATTGTGCGGTCGGTTTAAAAATTTCTTCGTTACTATTGAGAAATTGATGTTCTTTATTTCTCTGACTGATTGTGTGTTCTTTGTTTTAGGCCACTGGAGATAAACGGAGCAGTGATGAAATGGGAGAGAAACAGGAAAGGGTTCGTAAGCGTGGTAAATTTCGAGATCTTCATTCTGTTTTAAGTTCTGAAGGTGAGTCATTTTAGTTTAAAGATGCATTTTTTATTCATTTTTATTCAATTCCCAAAATGTTAGCCTTCATTATGAAAATCTGAGAGACTAAAAGATCTCAGGAGTTTTTGTTTTTCACTAATTTCACTTCTGCTTTTAGAATTAGAGATTCAATAAATTAGCAAGGTATAGGAAGTATGAGCATCCAACCTTGCCTTACTTATGTTACTTGTGTTTTTATCGTTTAATGCCTCGTAAGTTAGCACCCATCTGTTAAAAAATGGAGGAGCTAGGGACAAATTTCGGTTGGGTGGAGAAATTTTGCATCTTTCTAATGTGCCTGCGTGTTTTTTGTCTTGATAATTTTCGAGCAGGAAGAAACGAAAGGGCTGCTGAAGTCAGTAGACCCCTGGATCTTAATAGTGATGTTTGTGTCGCTAATTCTGCTAGCAATGACACGAAACATAATGACAAGTTTGCAGCCTCTGAAGGGATCAGTTTGGATCTAAATGCAGAAGATGTTTCTAGTTCTGTGGGTAATGATTCCTTCAATTCATCGAAAAACGGCGCTCATTTGAAGTCGAGAACTGATGCATCGGAGTGTGGTAGTACTTCTGGTCCAGATCGGGAGAAAGATTCATTAAAAGTTTGGAAGGAAATGAAGGAAAATGGTTTTCTCTCATCATCTTCTTATGGAGGCGTTTCGGTTCAGAGCAGTCTAATCTCGTCCATCCATGGCGGAATACCGATGCCAAAGCAACGAGGAAGAAAAAGCAAGAGCGATGTTTTAAAGAAAAAGATGGAGCTTGCGAAGAAGGAACAAGTTGATAGGTTCACGAAAATCGCTGCTCCGAGTGGGCTGTTAAATGGCCTGAACCCTGGCATAATAAATCATGTCAGGAACAAGAAACAAGTCCATTCCATTATAGAAGCCTTGGTGAGGTCCGAAAAAATTGATCACGGTGGCCAAACTAAGAATCAAATAACCGAAACTAAACAGAACTGTAATTCCAGTGGATCGGGAGTTCATCAAGTCAGTTGTTCTCAAGGAAGTGGAGTTTCGGCTATGGCAGACTTTACTTCTGGCCAGAATTTGGTCTCTCACTACTCAACTGCTGCCATTGACAACGAAGCATTAGCTTTGAGATTATCGTCAAAGACCAAGGATGATTTGAGGAATTGTTCTAATGAGAAATCAGCAAATGACAGTGACATTTCTTGTCTCTCTGTAAGAGGTGTGAACTCAAACCAAATCTCTATATTATTATGTTGAGTTTTGAGTACAATTACCATAGATTCAGTTTACTGTGATGCTGTTTCAGCTGCAAGTGTTGCTTCTCAATGGCTAGAGCTTCTTCATCAAGACATAAAAGGACGCCTCACTGGTACTTTTCATTTTAAAATGCTCACTCTATTTCAAAATAACCATCTTTCTAAGACCTTTGAAAAATTTTAAAATAAGTGTTGTTTTTGGATTCAAATGCACATTTTTAAACATTTTGTTCAAATTATCCTTATTTAATGGACATTGAAAATGACAAAAAAGATAAAGTATCTAGTCAATTTTCAAATTAATAAAAAACAAGCGTAAATAAGTGCACATTTTTAAACATTTTGTCCAATTTATCCTTATTTAATGCATATTGAAAATGGTAAAAGTAATAAAGTATCTAGTCAACTTTCAGATTAATAAAAGACACAAGGGTAAATGGGTATTTTTATTGTTTTAATTAACGTGGTCTTGAGATTGACGTACAACTTTATAATGTCCATTATTTTGAAATGAGTGGAGTAGTTAAAAAGTCGTATTGTATGCGTGAAATGGTTGAGCATACTACGAATGAAATGGGTTCTCTTTGCAGCATTGCGGCGTAGTAGGAAGAAAGTCCGAGCTGTAATAACTACAGAGTTACCTTTTTTACTATTGAAAGAATTCGCATCCAATCAAGAAAATAATACTACCATCGCGTTATCTGCCGTGCATGAAAGAAAATGGAGCACATTGTTTGATCAGATGGATAAAGCACTCGCTGAAGAAGAGAAAGAACTCGTAAGAAGAGAAGATAGCATTATTATTGTTTTGTAAAATATTGCTTTTCTTAAGATTATGTTGAAATGAGAAGATGTCATTGCAGGAAAGTTGGTTGAACAATGTAAAAGAAATGCAATTGCACTGTGATCAAGGGCTACAAAGTATCCAGTCCAACCAAATTTTCGGTATCCTACCAATGGAAACATCAGAAAGTCACACCAGGTGAGTTTTTTTAGTTTCTCGATAAATGATCGAATCTGTTATTCGTATATGAATTTTTCCGTGGTGCAGAATTGGAAGCAGCGAGAGGGGTTTAGCAGTGAGAGGTGCAGCAGCTTCGATCTATTCAACCTGTAGCTTTTTGATGTCGAAGGAGAATGTGTCGTGCTTCTGATCTTTCTAACCCAATTGTATTCCATCTAGCAAACTACTGATTGGTGATTAGGTCTGGTTTAGCAAGTTATAGCACTAGAGATTTGATTTTTTAACATTTTTTTTATTTGGCAATGTCAGAATAGTGATAAAATCTGATTCTTAGAACTCTTAGTTACAGAATGATAGAGTGGTGAATGATATTCGGCTTTCTGTTGTATTTGGCAGAGTTTTCTCTTGCATTTTTCTCACTTGTTGCTCAAATTGCACATTCGTTTTCAAATATTTTGCTTTCGTGTTTTTTAATAACCTTTCATGACTGTAGCAATGATAATAATAAATATTATTATATATAATGATGATTATTTGTTATTATTTTTAATAAGTTGTATCATTATATTATTTATTATAATAAATTCAAATATTAGTAATTATTTATTATAATTAAAAAGTTGTATTATGAATAGTAATAATAATATTTACTCTGTGATTAAAAAGTATATGAATATATATTTTTCATAAAGTAGTCATTTTCATTCTTAATCATTCATTATTACTCATTATTGTCATTAATATGTATTGCAATATCTTTTTACTTATTATTAGGATTACTAATATATCATCATCATCATCATCAATTTCATTATTATTAATTTCAATGCAAAACAAAATAATACTAATTGTTCACATCTCAAATAACATTAGAGGATGACACGTTGACAGGGCATACTATAGTTTACAAAAAGAAAACCTCATATATTATCCATGTTTGCCTCTTGAGGAATAAATACACTACAGTAAAGAGAGCAAGCAAGAAATCTGTAACATGTAGGTTAGGTTGAGTACTGATATTGTTGAACCATTTTGTGTGAAATTGTAAGTGTCACTGCAACCAATTTGGTGCCATCTTGCTTGACATCACCTTAGATAACATATTGTCTGAAACTTTCGCCAGAGAACGATACTGCAATTTTACACTTTCTGCGTTGTCTAATGTCTTCACGACGTACCTGTAAATGTGTTATGAATCAGTTTAGGAACAATTTTAATTTTTTTTACGTGTAAAGAAGCAATGCCTTAAATTCAAAACGATGAGATATCTAAGCATTAAACATAAGTGCACATGAACAGCAGCTAAGGTAAATAGACTAAACAGATTTCATATCAATGTTATAATGTTTTTGAGTGTACATTAAGTCATTAACCTTAAAATATGTTAAAATAACTGAAGTACAGAAAGGAAGTGACGAACCATCCATTTAAGCATTGTGTTGTCACGACAGCCTCGCGTCCAACAAACCGGGGCGGTGTTCTCTTGTTTCCCTGATCCATTTAATCTCTTAACATCAGTTTCAGTTGAATACTACCTAGAAAATAAACAAGAACTAGGGAAATTTGGAAATGAAAATAAAACCTTTATAATTACACGGTCTGCCACAGCAAATGGGAACTGCACACCTCGACCCCTCAGGGTATCCATAGCATAAGAATCACCAAAACCGACCTTGTCCTGCATTGAAGATATACAGCAAAGCACTTAGATAAACTGCCAAAAACATTAATAAGCAGCAATTGTAAGTGTACACAAAAGAACATGAAATGGCAGCAACTTAGAAACTACATCAGCAATATTCCTATTGAGGGTGCTGAAAATGCAATCAAACAATTAAAAGGAAAATGAGAAAACCTCAAGTCGCATGAATAGGCAACTTGATTATTATCATCATCATCATCATCATCATCATCATTATTATAATAATAATAATAATAATAATAATAATAATAATAATAATAATAATAATAATAATTATTATTATTATTATTATTATTATTATTATCATCATCATCATCGTTGTTGTTGTTTTCTTTTCCGTAATTGATCATACTTATAATGAATTCCTTACAAAAAATTATTCTTAGATATGTCCAAGGTATATGATATTCAAACCTGGTCAAACCTTTCTCTCCTCCTTTTGGAAGCACGATAAAATTGTAGCTCTTCTTCCCTGCGAAAGGCCTGCACTGCAGCTCGGAGAGCTATAAACGTACAATAACGAAAGACCATGGTAAGATAAATGAGAATAATTACATAAATACACAAATCTTTTATACCACCATGGTGACTTTGATTAATCATGTCTTAACAAGCAATGAACTTTTGATCTGAGAATGGCATAATATGAAATTGAAAATGAAACAACTATTGCATGAAATTTTCACTTACAAAGATTAGGAGCAATTGAGTCCTCGGATACTGATTGTGAACAAGCATAGCAAACTTTCTGAAGAAAGTGCAAAAGTTAAAATAAATATCGTGTTAATGATAGACATGAAAATTGCATATTGCCACGATACTGGAAAATATCAATTCCACCACTAAAACTGGTGACTATTGCTTGCAAAAGGCTTACATGAAATAAAATCTCATACAGGCATAGGTCATCATTAAGTTAAAGATGCCAGTAAAAAATCACAGTGAACAAACAACATCAATAAGGGAAGCAAAATCCAATTAAATACCTGACACATCAAAATAGAGGCTATCAAAAGTCCTTAAAATTAGCAACTATATAAACTATTTGCAATATTCGTTACTGGTTAAAATAAGCCGTTTCTCCTAATGGTTTAGGTTGCCGGAAAATAGCATCTTCTCACCCGATTGTAATGCATTTGTCAGCAAAATATACATAGTTCTCGCCCGATTGTTATGCATTTCTTATACACTTCAACATACATAAAACATAAATTTAACAAACAGAAAGTGAACAATTTCAAAAACACAGAACTTACCATTCTGATAACATGTTGTATTCCACCACCTCCAAACGAATGCCCACAAGGCAGTATTATTGCATCATCCATCAGAGCTCCCCTGAATCCAAAAGCTAACTTAAATATGAAACAGAAGTAAAAACACTAGCAAGTAGGAAATCTGAAATAGCAAAGCGGAAAATCCTAGCAAAGAACATGAGAGGAACAGATAACTCAAGCGAAAGTTCATTAACAACACTCATATGTGAAAAACATTTATTTGTTTCATTCACATAAACATAAAATGAAATTTGAACATAAAATTAACAAGGCTTACGTAGTAGGGTCTGATAAAATGGCTCTCAGAGATTCTCCAGACTCACTTAAAACTGAACAACCTTCCTTTCTACCACTAAAACCACAGCTATTATCCAACCCCATATCCTTCCCTGCGCTATTAGACCCTTCTGGCACCTGCAAATACTGAGAATAATACATATCCCCATCTAATACTGCTACTGTCACTCCATTATTCCCTGGTTGACCAATACTACTCCCACCTACATCTTTCAGTGCCATCACCTCCCCACTGCTCCCTACGAATCAGAGCTTCTTAATACCCGAAAAAGAAAATAAAAGAACTCGGAAAACCAGAAATGGAAAGAAATTGAATCATACTTACCAAATGAAGAATGCTGCTTGAGCTTTCCATTTCCTAATTTATCTATATTACCAATATTACTAGCAGTATTAGCGGTAGTATTGTTTGTATTACTTTTGCCGTTGCTTTTACTTGTAGTATTATCAGTACGCACATCATGGTCACCACTGCCACCATCCACGTCATCATCGTCGACATCAATTTCGTCATCATCGCCGTCTGATTCATCGCTACTAGAGCCGTTTCCGTTATCGTTCCAATTACGATCATCCCGGAACATATTGCGCGGGAAATCGGGAGCGGCGTGGTGAGGGGAGAAAAAACGGTTATTGGCGGCAGCGGCAGAGTTGGAAGAGGAAGAGAAAATCTTTTCATCGATGAAACCAGTGAGTTCTCGAGTAGTGATCTTGGAAGAGGGATCGTCTCCGAGCCGGCGATTGGGAGGACCACAGTTGAAGCGCAAGGGGTCGTTGTGGAAGAGAAGCTGTGAATTTAGAGCATTTTGAGAGGGGACTACAGATGATTCGTCTGCGGACATTGTTCTAGAGGTGAAATTACACGAGCAGAAACCCTAATTTGGATGAATTGAGCTTCCAAGTCTTTGAGCTGAGAATTGGAGTTCGTGAGTGGAAAAAAATGAAAATACAATTCACACACGAAAAGAAGACGACAACAGTTGAAACGGCGTAGTTTCTATCTAAACGACGTCGTTTAAAGATGATGGAATGGATTGCGTTTACATTTCCGCTATTTCAGGAGGTGGTCACGCTAAACCTAATGCAACTAGAACCAGACAAATCACAAATGACGATCGATAGGTGGTCCAATCCTACGTGGACAAATTCCACCTCAGCAATCACCAGAGTGTACCCATATCCCATCGTTTACTACGAAATTATATAAAGGATTTGGTCGTGTTTCGTTTGATTCATCGCTGCTAAAATCCGGTTCTTAGTATAAAATTCATGGATTACTCTTATTCTTCTCATGTTCTATTCGTCTATCACGATGAAAATTTGAAATGAAATTGTAAACATTTGCCATTTTAATGACATATTTTTTTGCTTAATTAAAAAACACTTGATATCTAAAATATTTTTTATTTTTTTAAAAGCATAAAATTTCACTTCTTTCCTAATCCTAACAATAAGTGTAGATTATAACGACTTGCTTTTAA
>CATIWQ010260654.1:0-10364 GCA_949673415.1 Euphorbia schlechtendalii | reverse complement strand
AGTGGTATGGAGCATAAAATGCAACCACTGAGAGTGTTTTAGCATCCTAGGTTACCTAAAAATGCCTTGAGAGAAAATTAATCAAAGTGTGCTTTCTATGTCCTTTATATTTTATACTATGCTTAAGAGAAGGAAATATTCGAGCATGCATATAACGCTTATATGAAGATGCGATTCGGTTGACTCTCCACTAAGAGCAAAGGTATGCAACTAAACTATATAAATTGCACATTACTAATATGTGGGAAATTTTGGACTTCTATTTATATCTTTTGCAATGTGAAATGTGATACTCACTGTAATAGTCTTTCACCAAATGAGGTACAAACTTGATTACCAATTTATACACTTCTGTTGAATTTACCTTGAGGAGAAGGCAAAAGTTAAGTGTTGGGGTATGATAAGTGTATAATTACACTTATTATAATTATATTTTTATACACTAAGCACTATAGTTTAAGTCATTTTTATACTTCATATAAAAGATTTCACGTGTTATGTAGTTTTTGGTGCAAATGCAGATACTAGGTAAATCTTGGGAGTAAAATGATATAAAGTGGAAATCTATGAAATAAAGAGTGAAAAAGGTGCAAAAAGATGCGTGGAACTTAAAGATTTGGCTTAGGATCGAAGCTGTCAAAGATCGATGAAGTTACAAGAAGAATTCTGAAGAGAAATATTTCACGGTCGCGACAACCCTTTGCAGTCGTGACTTAGTATTCTTCAGAACAGAAAGTTGCCAACCAAAAGTTCATGGTCGTGACATGTACCTCGCGATTGCGACTTGGACGGTTTTCTAGTAAAATCTTCTTAACTACCAACTGCTAGATAAGAACGATCAACTACCCAACAAAAGACACTTTTTAGAAGTCAACCAATCATAAAAAGGTATCTATCCATTGTGGATAAGATCAAATCAACTCAACCAATCATAATGAAGTGATGCAATCTTTCGCCAATGGACACAACTCTTTGTTTAGATAGACGCAACCCTTCATACTCTATAAATAGGGCTCCAAACCTTACAAATTTTGTGCAAGTGTGGGGTGGCATAAGTGGTCGAAAAGTAGTGCATAGTGTGTGCGTAGATAGAGAGAAAAATTATTTAGTTTTTACTACGTTCATAAGTGTTAGCGAGAAAATGTATAAGTGATTCGAATCCTTATTTCGATCACTAGATTTCTCTACATATTCTAGAGATTGTTGTATAAGTGTAATTGCAAATCACTTATCCATAAAAGTTTTCATTCTTCAACATTCGTTTATTCAATATTCACAAAGAATAACATCCTAGCAGAGGTTCTGTACGGGCCGAGACTGAATTCAAAGCAGACGCAGGAATTGCGGGAATTGATGACTCCCATTAAAGAGTGGATACAGTTTGATCAACTTTAGCTTTCACTTGCATACCTTACAACTTTACTTTTCTTTCTACTTATACTTTCTATTTCGAAGTTTATGATATGTTTATGTGTTATAATGTGTATTTCGTGTTGAGTCTTTTATATTAATCAAGTTATATGCTTTTGGGTTAACTTTAAGAGTAGTTTTGGGGTTAATGAGATTTTGTATAATCATTAGAACTGTGATTATAACACTGTTTAGTGAGCCAACATTTTTGGAATGATAACTTGCTAAATGTGGCTATCTGAGAGCGACCCGTACTAAGCATAGTAATATTGTTATCCAGGTTTATATAATCATCTTAATTCATTTGAACTAGATTTAGAAAAGTCATTTCATGTGTTTCTCTGATATGAATAATTGAATATCTGAGTGTCTAGAACTGAGTCTGTTAAATTAATCTAGTGAACGTAATATTTTTGATGACCTTGCATGTTTTCTTTGCTATACTTGTTCGTATGGAAAATGTATACACTTGTATTTTCTCTAATCTATCATACATTTATCTATCCATTCATCATTCCAATTCTTCCCAACTAAAATCAAAACTATTTTATTTTATTTTCTTTATTCCGTTTCTCTTGTTGATCTTTAGAGCTGGTCCTTCCCTGTGGGATCGATATCTTTTAAAATTACATCGTAACTATATACTTGCAGTGGTCACCATTTTTTTATTTAGATAAGCGGTATTGACAACACCTATTCATATTTTGAACTTTTATCTTATAGGCAGAGAAGTGGGGAACAAGGTTTTTTGGCTTCATTTTAGAATATAATCCCTTAGAGTAATCAGTGTCGAAACCTTGTAATCAAATTTCCAAGAAGCTGGACAAGACCCCTATCGTGAACCTTGATTCACTCTATACCAAGATTGACACCATTCAAAGAGAGGTCAATGATCACATCACAGAGAAAGTTTCTTCTTCACAAAAGTTTTTGGTGACCACGATAGGGAAGATTTTTCCAGACATGCCTATGCTGAGTATGCCTCCTTCAGAGCCCCTCTGCCTAGAGACTGGATTGACAATGCACTCCATGTTGAACGTCATTATATAAAAAATGGAGGACCTACAGAAGAAAGTGGATTCATTGGTCAAGATGGGAGAGCTAGACATAAAAGATATGAATTGCGCCTCATAGTGTAGCGCATCCCTCGATCCAAAGATCCTTGATATAGAATCTAAGCTGAAGATTACACTAATAGTAACAGACTTCCGAGGCCTTCTTCATTGTTTTCAATAGTTTGAGAGTCAAGGCTTTGACCAGATAGCTCATCTCTCTAGATGCCACCACCTTCTTCTCAATGAGCTGAATGATGAAGGCTTCCTCTCTCTCAAGGGCAAGGAGCAGTTGGAGCAAGAGATTTCCCCATTAATAATTGGCCAACAAGAGAGTTTTCAAGCTCCACTCGATGCCTTTAATGTCTACCTCGATCAAATCATTTAAGGTCAAATATCAAAGGGGGAGAAGGTAGTTGAAGATGCTTTTAGAATGACAAACTTAAACAAGGGATCTCTTCCAAGGTATTCTCATCCACTTCATCCTTCCAACCAGTAGAGGACCAATCAGAACAAGGAC
Source organism: Euphorbia schlechtendalii (assembly GCA_949673415.1). Taxonomy (NCBI): domain Eukaryota; kingdom Viridiplantae; phylum Streptophyta; class Magnoliopsida; order Malpighiales; family Euphorbiaceae; genus Euphorbia; species Euphorbia schlechtendalii. Next base: position 7,382 of record CATIWQ010260654.1, on the reverse strand, counting down.
AAGCACAAGCATAAGCATGGCTCTTCCATTTAGTGCACAGACATTAGTACAGGCCATGTTTTTGCATAGTTGTTAGAACTTGTAATAGATCTTAGCTCTGGACGGAACAAGCATGGCTCTTCCTCTTCAGTGTATAGACATTAGTATCGGCCATGTTTTTGTTTAGTTGTTAGAACTTGTAATAGAGCTTAGCATGTAATCTTAACTCAGGACAACTATTATGTATTGATTAAGTCATTTTTTATATTAATAAAATTGCAAGTTCCCACATCAAGTTAAGATCTTCTTAAATTTTTAATGCTGTGTGTATTTATGCTGTATACTGAATGATGTAATAAAGGAAAACACAAGAGACCAAAACTGTGAAGATAAGCTGACGTAAGACAAAGTCCCAAATCAAAGAAGATATCCTCTAAGTATGGGGGAGCTGAGCTGCTTATAGAATACTCAGTATGGGGGAGTTCAAGCTGACTAAGGAAAGTATCTCAACACAATGGATTTCTTACACTGCTTTTAGGTATTTTGATAACTCTGAACTATTTATTTAATTAACTTCTTCTACTACCTAGTTTGCCATCTACCTAAAATGGGGGAGATTGTAGAACCAAAATAGTACCTCATAATACTTAATAGTTTTGGAAATAACAAATTGTCTAGGATAGTGAAATTAATTGAGTACTAAGTAGAGTCTTAATTAATTAAGATGACTTGAGTTTTTTTAGGAAAAACAACTCAGTTTTTCTAGGTAATTAATTAAGTTATGACTTAGAGTAGGAAAAGCTGAGTCTGTGCTGAGTACTACGTAGTTTAGACCTATCTCACTCAGCTCGTGCTGAGTTCCACTTTTATTTAATCAAAAGCAGATTTCTTTGACACGTAGAGACCTTATGACACATATGCTATTAACGTCACTTGTGAAGGAATGGAATATTCCTCAGTTGTTTTTCAGGAGAAAAAGGCTCTGAAATTAATGAAGATTCCTGTGGTACTCACAACGTCTAACAATGTCATTACGAAATGTCAGGGATTCCTCACTATAGTCTAAGTAAAAGGAATTTCTTTCATGTGCCACATCTCACGTGTCTCCGCGCGACTCTGTCAACGTCAGTAAGATCATTGAATTGAAAAACTCTACGTAGCATTTTAGCGTGCCTTTCTCAGAACCAGATTGCTTGAAGATAAACGAGAATTTATCAACGGAATTTTATCATGACTCAACGTTCAAATTTCTATCTCTAAACGTCCTGGAATCTATCTCCAATGGGAAGATTCAAATGATTTGAGGAGATGAGAAATTGAAGATCAGTGATCTAGTAAAGTTTACAATGGCTACTTCGTAGAGCTTCAAAGTTTAAATAGAAGATTAGAGCAGACGTTCAAACTTGGTGAATCACCTCAAATTTCTTAAGAGCTAAAACGCTATGCAAATTACTCTAGCTTCTAAAGAAATTCCACTGCAAGCAATCAGCAAATATCAAAGTCTTATTTGTTTGTAATAGAGAGAAATTACTTAGATTAACATTGTAAGGATTCAACATTTCTATAAGTTGAATCCAGTTTGCATTGTTGAATTAATCTGAGTGTCAGTTTAGGAAGGGTACCTAAATTGAGTTGAGTGGTAGTTCGAAAGGAGGGTACTTTCTATAATAGTGTCTACCCATTGTAAAGGCTTCTCTGCCTATTAAAGGAATTAATCACTAGTGGATTAAAGCTCGAAGATGCTATCCGGGGACTGAAGGTAGGCTAGGGGCTGAAACAGGATAAATCTCAGGTGTTGACTTTCTAACTTTAAGCCTTAAGCTCTTGCAGTGATCTGCTCATTCTTCTCTCTCTCTATTTAATTTATTTGCTTGTTATATGATCTATGTTGAGTAGTCTTACTCAACTAAAGATTGAAGATAAACTATACTAGCAGAGTTGAGCAGTTTATACATTTTTATACTACTCCCAGCACGCATATAAAAACCGAACTTGGCGAATAATTTTGATAAAGTTAAAAGTAACCAAGATAGCGCATTCACCCCTCTGTTATTATTAATAGCCCATTTATGAACCAACATTACCTAGTGCATAGTCTTGTTCTTCAACAGCCCATCATGGTCAACTTCCAACACAAGGATAAAATCTTTATCTATTCCCCACTTCACTTGAGTGAGTACTATTCCTACGGGCAAGATTATCTTCTCAGTTGAACCATCGATGCTGACAAACATATTTCATTAGGATTTGCCTTCAAGGATATACTGAACTTTACCTTGAGATTTTTGAGAAGACGCTATTGCAGAGATTTTGAGAGAATATAAATTAGGGTTTTTGGAGAGCAATTTCTTTGAGATTTCTAATTGCAAGTGAGTATCTCTCTACATCTTGCTCTCCCTTATATAGGTTATTTCCATGCAACACAACACGTGTCCTCTCCACAAGCAAAGATCAAAATTTACCATGATATGGAATAAGAAATTAACCGATTTAGTTAAATGACGTAGTTTTAGATTAGGCGGTTGCAATTCAAAAAGACCTTTCAATAATGTGGCTTTTTGAGATTTTAACCAGCAAAATTAAACTAACGGAATTAGCGCAAAAATAAACAAGTTTAAATACGTGTCACCTTATTCCACTAATATTAGCTTTTGATCTTGCATTTCAACAATTAGATAAATTTTCTAGAATTTTACCAAATTGGGTTTGCCATTCCAATCAACTCTGTGAGAATGCTGAATTGCTACTTTACAAATGGTTTGGTGAATATATCAGCTCGCTACTCCTTTGAAGGAACATATTCCAATTTAACATCTCCCCTTAGCACATGATCCCTTATGAAGTGATGTTTTATATTGACATGCTTCATCCTACCATGTTGAACTGGATTTTTGGATAGGTTAATTGCGCTCTTGTTATCACACACGACTTTGAGGAATTTTGACTTTTTACCATAATCCTCCAGTTGTTGCTTGATCCATAGTAGTTGTGCTACGCAACTTCCTACTTCCATTTACTCAACTTCTGCAGTACACACCACAATAGAAGTTTTCTTCTTGCTGTACCAAGAGATAAGACATTCTCCAAGGAAATGACATCCTCTAGTGGTGCTTTTCCTGTCGAGCTTGTCCCTGCCATTATCTGCATCTGTGTATCCTCTAGGAGTTAAATTTGAACTATTGGGATACCACAAACCTGAATTAGTAGAACCTTACAAGTATTGGAGAATACTCTTAATATTTAAGTGAGATTCCCTGGGGTTAGCTTGATAACACGTATAGTAGCATATAGAGTATTAAATATTATGCATACTAGCAGTTATGTAAAGAAGATAACAAATAATACCTCTATAAAACTTATTGTCTACAGGCTTACTAACTTCATCCTTATTCAAGATAGTGTCAGTGGCCATGGGAGTGGATATTGGCTTTGAATGCTCCATATCAAACTTCTTCAAGACTTCTTTGGCATATTTAGCTTGGCTAAAGAAGATTCCATCTTCACTTTGCTTGATCTGCAATTTGAGTAAAAAGTTGAGCCCTCCCATCATTGAAATTTCAAAGTTGCTCTTCATCTGCTTATTGAACTCCTTGTAAAGCTTTTCACCAGTTGCTACAAATATGATATCATCCACATAAATTTGGACTAGCAACACATCTTCCTTCCTTCACTTGATAAGTAGAGTTGTATGTGCTTTGCCTCTTTCATTGCTTTTGCTGAGTAGGAAGTTGGTCAGCATTTCATACCAAGCATGAGGTGCTTGCTTCAATCCATAAAGAGCTTTTTTCAATTTGTAGACATGCTCTAGATTCTTCTCATCTTCAAAGTTTGGGGGCTGGTGCATATAAACTTCCTCTTGAATGAAGCCATTTAGGAAAGCACTCTTGACATCCATTTCAAACAATTTGAAATTCATATGCGATGAAAAAACATAGAGGATCCTAATTACTTCAAGATGAGCTATAGGGCCATAGGTCTCATCATAGTTGATTCCTTCTTACTAGTTATAGCCTTGAATAACAAACCTGGTTTTGTTTTTTACAACAACTCCATCTTCATTAAGCTTGTTCTTGAAAACCCATCTAAATCATCATTGTGCTTGAACTGATCCAATGCTTCTTGCATCGTGATCATTTAATATTCATCTCCTTCTGCATCTTCAAACTTCTTGGTTTCAATCAATGAGATGAATGTTGGATGGCTTATCATCCTGTTGAGCTGATCTTACATTATAACTGGATTATGAACATCATCTATAATACTCTTGATTGGGTGATTGGGATGAGTTCTAATCTCACTTGGAAGACTCAGATCTACAATGGGAGTCTCTACATTGGGTTGTTGAGGTCGAGGTTGATTTTCTTCATCTTTGAAGTTGATAGAACTTCATTGGCTTTAACTTCCTTAGATACTGGCTCGTATGCTGGGTTGCGAAGCAGAGAGAGTGGCATGTTGAGTTGATTTTTTTCTTGGATTAATCGTTCATCAGATGGACATCTATATTTGCATTATTAGTTTCATTGAAATCTTCATGCATAGACTCCTCTTAAAGACTAGTTATTTTTTACATGTATTCTATATGCCTAATTGTTAGTTGAGTAACCCAAAAAGATGCCTTCATGAGCCTTCAAATTAAACTTACCTAGCTTCTCCTTGGTATTTAATATAAAACACCTACAATTAAATGATATGAGCTGACAAATCTTAGGCTTGCGCTCTCGCCAAAGCTCATAGCATGTTTTCTCCAAAATTAGGCAAATCAAAATCCGATTAAGGATATAACTTGCCTTGTTTATAGATTCTCCCCAAAAGCACTTTAGTAGATAATTATCACTCAACATGGATCGAGCTATCTCAACTATGGTTTTATTCTTCCTTTCTACAACCCCATTTTGTTGAGATGTATAAGGAGTAGAAAAGTTGTGCTCAATTCCATGAGCTGAATACAATTCTTCGAAATGGAAAATCTCAAATTCACGTCCATGATCACTCTAGATTCTAGAGATTTTAGTTCCTATTTCATTTATTATCCGGTTACTGAGTTTGACAATAGACTCAAAGGTTTCATCTTTACAACTCAGCAAGACTACCCATGTGAATCTCATGAAGTCATCCACAACCACCAAGCACAATCTCTTTTTGGCCGTGATAAGTTGAACAAGGCCAAAAAGGTCCAGGTATAGGAGCTCCAATGGCCTCTTAGTTACTACATTATTAATTTATCTAAATGACTCTCTAGCATGCTTAACAAGTTGATAAGCTGAGGAAAACCTATCTTTCTTGAAGTTGATACTAGGTAAACCCTCAGCCAGTTACTTTTTAGCCAGCTTAGACAGAATGTTTATATTTATATGACCCAACCTTTTATGCCAAAGCCATGAACTATCCTCCTTAGATACGAAACAAACATTAGTGGAGCCAGGGGATAAATCAATCATATAATCATTATTGATTCTAGGAGCAAAGAGAATAGTAAAATTAGTCTTACAATCAATAATTGAGCAACCTACTGAGTTGAACATAGCTTTCCTACATTTATCACAAAGCTGGGTTCTAAGCAAGTTGAACTTGAGTCCTTTGACTAGAGATAACTCTTTGATTAAAGGAGAAATACCCATTGTGTTGCTTCCAACAATCTTGCCTTCTGAGTTATCTCCAAATATGACACTTCCATTTCTTTTGTGCTCCAATGAGATGAATTGAGTTTCATGTCCTGTCATATGCCTTGAGCACCTGCTATTCAAATACCACATTCCAATGTCATTAGCAGATCACAAGCTCACCTGCAAAATATTTATGTTTTCTTAGGTACCCATGCTTTCGAGCCCACATCCTCCTTTGTTAGTAGTACTTAAGTTACTCTTATCGTAGTAACCATTTTTATTCCTGCATAAGACAGTAGCATGTCCAAGCTCCCCACAAAAGCCACACACCACTTTTGGTTTAGGCTGGCTCACTTTCTTCTTTGAAGGAGATTTCTTCCCCTTATTAGAATTGCGAGTTTGGTTACTTAGAGCTTGACTGTTGGCTGGAGGAGGAACCCGTTCCTTCTTCAAAGCTGCTACCTCAGGAGTTAACTCATCTAATTGCTTAGTGAGATTGATACTATGAAATTCATGATACTTAACTTTTTCTTGAAGAAAGTGGATATCAAGGGATAAGGAAGCAATAGTATCTTCCTGGACCTCACTTCTCCTCACTAGTTATTTGATGTTCTTGACCGACTTGTTAGTCAGTTTCATTACATCAAAGAGTATATGGGAAAACTCTTCAATGGACAAAGATATTTTAGAATGTACCTTAGTTTGGGGGTTCTTCCCTTTATTTCACTTAGCTCTTGAGTTAGTATCGGAATGATTACCATTTGAGGTAGATACTAAGCTCTCACCCTTCTCATTATTTATCGCCATCAAGCATATGTTGGAAGATTTGGTTGCTTATTCATCAAATGATGAAGACTCTTTTGAATCGCTCTATGTGGCAGTAAGTGCCTCATTTTCCACCCAAACTTCTTATTGAATGTGTCCTTCTTTGATTTAGACCAAGAGGACTGACTATATATAACATTTTTCAACATAAACAAAGCATTTGATATCTTTGTTGTGTTCCTTCTTTTATCCTTATTCAGCTCCTCACCTGTGCTGAGTTAGCTTGCTTTTGTTGGGAAACTTCTTCTTGTCGAATTTCCCATCCTTCTTCATGAAGCGCTTGAATCTCCTGGTGAGAAGTGCCATCTACTCATCCGAATCATAACTGGTAGGCTCGTCGGATGAGTCATCTTTTAGTACAATAGGTTTTCTCTCTTTCCCCTTACCTTAACTCCTTTTGGAGTTATCATCATATTTCCTCATGGATATTTCCTGAGTCAGCAAGGTGCTTATCTACTCATCATAGCTATAGGTATTCAAATCATGAGCCTCCTTGATTACACTCTTCTTTGCGTCCCACTCTTTGGTGAGAAATCTAACGATCTTCTTCACCATCTCTTCCTCGGTGAAGTCTTTAGTGACCGCTTAAGTTCATTAATGATGTTAATGAACCTAGTATTCATAGATTGAATACCCTCATCGGCACCCATCTAGAATAACTCATGTTCTTGGAATATATGATTGATCTTTGACTCCTTCACTTTATTAGTCCCCTGAAAGGTGACTTCCAACTTTCTCCATATCTTTTGCACCATCTCGCATCTTGAAACCCTATTAAACTCTATCAAATCTAGCACACAATATAAGTAATTGATTGTTACCGCATTGTCCTTATGGAGCCTTAGGTGAGCGTGATAAGTTTATAATTACACTTATTATCGCATTAATTTTATACATTAAACACTATAGTTTTAGTCATTTTTACACTTCATATAAAAGATTTCATGTGGTATGTAGTTGTTTTTTATGCAAATG
>CATIWQ010260641.1:0-17619 GCA_949673415.1 Euphorbia schlechtendalii | reverse complement strand
TATTGCATATAACTTCACTTTGTAAGAAAAATATTTTTTGTAAATTTTTGGCGCCTGATGTACCTCAGGCGCTCGCCTCGCCTCTCGCCTCGCCTTCGGGCAAGGTTAGCCCTCTAGCGCCTAGCGCCTCTAACAACTATGCTTTCCAAGGCTCACTTTGAATGCTTAGCCAACAACAAGTCCTCGGAGCATAAACTTAGCTGATGTTGCTTTCATAGAATTTTGAAAACAAACTACTGCACGAAGCAAGGATGCAGGGCTAAACATGACAATACAGTCCACCGAACAACAAGGCAAGAAAACCCGATACGGAACTTCCACTTAAATAGGATATCTCAGATTATGAACTGTCAGCCACAAATGTCGCGGCTTTGAAAACATTGTCACAACCACGGATTTGAGTGCCTGTAACTAGGTAGTGAAGAAACAGAGAGATTAGGGAAGAATAAAGAAATTAGGGTGAAAAGAGAAATTGATTGATTAATTCATTTTGATACCTTGCTATTTCAATCGGATGATATATATAGATTTGGGGCTCCTAATTAGTTGGACAGGTGTCCACTAAATGGGAAAGAGGCCTAACAAACTAGCAACCACACAAGAATGGAATATAGCCTTAAGAAAATAGGCCAGAATACCCTAATTACTTGTAATCTGAAACTATAATTAACTAATAGCTATTAACAGACTAATAGACTAATCCTAAATGTCTTAAAATGTGACATATAGTCATAACTCGAAATATGTGAAAATTCACCATCAAACACAAAACATTAAGATACGTACCAAGCAAGTCCAGAAACATACATGGGTTTCAACAAACTAAAAAAATATTGTAATATATATATACCAATACCTCCTTAGGGTTAGACCAAGAACTTGCACTCCTTTTTGTAACCTTATGAGCCCAAATATGCCAAGGAGCATTTTGAATTCAAAACCTAGGCCAACAAACCCCCTTGAACAATACAAAAATTCACCATTAAAGAGAAATAATGAATTCTACCAAATAAACTTGGGTAGGAGCATACAAGAGTCTTACCCGATAAAATCAATTCCAAGGTATAACCTAACCTAATCATCACAGGGGTTAATATAGTCTGCAATGTTAAACTAAAAAACCATTAGAAAACAATATAGTATGAGATTGGCAAAAAAATGCCCCATATTACTCCCAAAAAATATAGAATGAGAAGCACATTTTATGTGATTATTAAGCCATAAACTAATTGCATCTTTAATTTTGAAATAAATGAGCAGAAATGCAACAACACTCGTACATTTAACTAGGCATGTATGTTATTTGCAAGAGTATTCGCGCATATTTGATAAATATTCAGATTTTCATGCAAAAGTTAATCAGCAAATATATATTTGATATATTTATACCACAAAACTCACAAAGATATTAATATCTGTACCTCAAACAGATTCTCATCAGGTATATGAACCCATTATTAATAAATTAGTGCAGTTCTTAAATTCCCTACACCAACGAATCATGTTGAATAAATTATTCTATTTTTTTCCTTAGCTAAATACTTTCCAATGCATAATTAAAATCAGTATGCTGAATATACCTCTCTCTAGTTGTGTCTTCACATAATCAACTGATACCGGTTCCACCAATCCGAGTAGATAATTTCCATATATGCCACATATACTATTGTATTTATTTATTTCCTTTTCTATACAGACCTTTTAATGTAAATGATTGTTCACGAAAGAGAAATGCAATTCTAATTTCTCATTCAAAATATTTCAACTATTATATGCAGGATACGATCAATTGGCAAAAAAATTTAAAAATGGGACTTAAAACGCCAAAGGTAAGGACACAACTTGGAGCTTCCAATGGGATATCTTCTTTCAAACAGACTCAATTTCTTTAACCCTAGACAAGCTAATTCGCTCATAGTACAAAAATTCAACGAGTAATAGAAAAATAATTTAAGATAAGTTCCACCAACTATTTAGTACACATGCTAAAAGTCAGATTGAAAAAATAAAACAACAAAACACCCCTACAAGCGTTGGAATAGCTGAGAATAAATATTGTAGAAATCCAACTAAAATATTTGGGCTTGAAAAATTTCTACAGCACTTGGTCGTGAATATTATCATAGCACTTGAAAAATTTCAAAGTTAAAATCCAAATAATCAACAAGAATTATGAATTTACCTTTGCACTGGATATGATGAATAAGATGGAAGAAATTTATACCTCTACTAATTCTCATAGTTAAAGGAACCCATTCATAATCAACTATACCTTCAACTGCATTTCCTCATTTGCCTACACCATGGAATCGAGTGTAAAACAAACAAGTTATAAATTAACTATTTGGTTTGTTTAAATAGTTATATCCTACCATTTCATTATATTTAAAATCCGTACCTCTATCAACTAATATCCCTGATCCATCATCTAAACTTCATGCAATTTATCAGTTACAAATAAATTATTTATCCTTATCTTTCATATAGAATTGATAGTTACATACGCGGAAGCAAGAGCAATCATCGATAGAACAGAAAATAAGATAAAAAATGCTAGAGATATGGACAAAATTTAACCATGGAAACAAATTAGAGCTTCCATCCAGATATCATCTTTCACATTGAATTGGAACGCCATCTATGATCAAGCTTCACATTGGGCTCCATTGATACCAATATCTGTGACAAAGGGATGATGGTTAAATGTTTCCATATAAACAATAACACCTGGTGGTTGTTACTTTCGTTTTGAAGTATCCTACTAAAGAAACCTATATTAGTCGGCATAACATGTGAACATCAAAATCAGTCAAGTATGAAGGTCTCTAGTGAGATTGATGTACTGATGTGAATATTCTATGTTCCAAAGGTTAATCTCTAGAGACGTTTTTTCTGCTTTAGTGGCATCTTAAATTTGAATGAAACTAAACAGAATTCAGGTGGATTCTATAAACCCTTCCTCATGAATTATGTTTAGTAGAAAGGGTTGAGATTGTAATGTAAGTACAACACCAATTTAGGCTGTTATAGTTTTTAGAGGACTATCCTCTTTGTTGTGAATTTCATCCCAAATATACCTGCTACCATTATGTGCGATCCTGCGCGCCTTAGATGCAAGCAGACGACATTAATGACTTTGTAATGAAAATTACTGAATTCACACTTGAAAAATATACAAGGAAATGGAAAGATCACTAGAGAAAATCAGTTGTTTGTTACCTATCTTTAACACTAAAGCAAGGTTCCGTGCTTTCAAGCTTAGTAGCAATTCTAACTTGGTAACCTTCTGTAATTTTGTTGAGATACATCATAGGGATATTGCTCATTAGCCGCAGAACACAACGAAAATGCAAACACTTAATATAAGCCATAATTTAAGAAGAAATCAAAAAAAAGAAAAACCTTTTACTTCAATAGCATCGTTCTTGATGGCACAGTTGTCTTTCATAATCTTCTGCTGAAGCTGTAGCAAAACAAATTATTCAAAACAAGTAAAATAACTCAGACAAGACAACACTTGAAATCATATGCAAGAACATTGAAGTATGGAATAGTACCTTATCTAAGAGCAAAATTAGCAGAAGATGAAGAGTTCGAGTAAAACCAATTGAGAAAACAGTCAAAATGAAAAGAAAGCCAAAAATATTTTATAATATCCAACATGTTGTCATCTTTTAAAATATTTTTACTGTACATAAAAGACCAGGAACAAAATACAGTTGATCAAAGCCAAACACAAATGAGAAAATACTCAATAAATAGAAAGATGACAGAAAGAGATTCCAAATGTGTACACCAGCTCTAGTAGGTATCATCTGTAACTTTATAAAACAAAATTGGAATCAAGAGTAAAAAGGTTGGTCAAGAACAGTGCAGTAACAGGAAGAATTTAAACTACAAAAACTTGTGAAATTATGCAATCTTCGTGCATATTTAATTATCGACACAGCCTCCTACAGTTTAAATGAATTAAAATTTGAATTCATGCATTGGAAAAATAGATTTTAATCCTAGTTGCCACATTTTCATCATAATTTTCGTAAACAACAGAGTCCTAGTGATACTAAACAGTGTCATGTTTCTGCATTGTCCAGACACAAAATTCAACACACAAGTATGAGTTAAAGCATTGGAAATCATTGTTACTTCCCACATCACGAGGAAGACTCCTATAAGAAAGGGATTCACTCAGTTGTAAACACACCAGCCAATAGTTTACGTCAATACAAATGGTCTGAAAAACAACATTAAACAAATTTTCTAAGCTTGAAGCCTTGAAGCCAATTGGATTTTCTTTTATTTTCCCAATAGACAGACAACATAAGTGATTAATTTAAATTTTGAGGGGAATGACATCTTACTTTAAGCAAAAACATTATCACCGATTGAATCCAGTAGCTATGCTACCTATCTCAAAAAATGGGAATCCCTAAGAAATTAGAAATCTCAAAGTGTAGCACAGGGCTAATATCAGTTTTATTGTCATTCCATTTTGAAGGTAAATTAGACGAGATCAGAGCACAATACAGACCTGAGGCTGAGATAATTTCATAATTTGGCAACAGGCATGATGTAGAAAGTAGCACGAGTTGTGAAGGCCAATTTTCCAGTTTCCTCGATTTTAATCTCCAGAGAATCTTATGTTAAATTTCTTCCACTGCTTAATACAGAAGCATCAACGACCAAAACCTACTGAAAAAGACGTATTATTACAGTTATGGCATCATTGATTCACAATCAAGAAATCAACTATTTCAATTCCACAGCATCGAACTCTTTGATGAGAAACCAATTAAAAATCAGAAGATAGAAAGAGAATTCGAGTCAAACCTCGCACAATCATTCAGTTTGCCTCTCTAATAAAAAAGAACCATGTCCATCAATAAATATTGTAGAAAGCATAGCTTAACCTTAACTCATTTCGCCACTGTTTACATCAAAGGAATGGACACAGGTGATTCTCTGTTATCATCTATTTTCGTGGAAGCTTCAGATAGAGGTAGGTTATCACTTTCTGGAGTTTCTTAATCTCTCGCTACAGAGGCTTGAGTAGATGAGTTGAGGCTTTCCTCCTTTGGCTTCATTTCATGTGAATAAGAATAAATTGTCTTAGATGTTTCCTGGCGACCTTTAATATAGGTTTGGATTGAAGACAGCTCAAGCTGAAAAATTTACAAAAACATTCCCATAAGACCAAACTAATGAACACAAAAAACTGTCACGCCGCATTTATTAGAAAATTATTTATTCCAAACTCGATACTAAGAACACTTATAATTTTCATATGTTTGCCACAATGCAATTCAGATAACTAAACTTCCTAGAGATCATTTAATCTACTTTAAGCTCTAAATTAAACTTAATAAACTATCCAGAAACTCAAACGATACTAGCAAAAGAAATCATAGTTGCAGAAGCTGAACAAATTCCAGTTAAGACATCTAAACAAATGAAGCCAAAACATCATATTCCACATTATATCCCATCAAATTTTGATTTATAACAAAGCAAAACACAGTTAAAAATTTTCAACCTTCATTGACAGCAAAAACCAGATTGCTATTTTTTCGGGTTCCATTTTCATCTCATCAGTTCATCATTTTATAACAAATGTCAGAAAGCAAACTCTTCAAGGCATGAACCAATTGTTAGAGAATGAGACAAAGAGACTCATCCTTGCACTAAGTGATTTTAAATGATGCATTGAAGTAAATAAGCAAAATAAAGTGTATGGAATGCAACCTATACCATTATTAATATTAGCTTGTTAAATTCTTCTAAACTATCCATTAATTAATCTCTTGAACCAGTAGTGCTGAAAAACATAAACAAGTTTCAATCAAAATTCAGAAGCGAATACATTGGCGAAGGCCCAACAAGCACTTGAAGAGCAAATAATAGGATAGAGAATAACAACCCAACCAACTCATCCATAGGGTGATCGCAAATGCAAAACCATGTCATTAGCCCAATCGCCATAAATTTTTAGAAGAATAGAACCATGTTGGTTCATTCACCTGCAAACTGCTAAAAATAATAGCATAGAGAATTTTCACATGAATTTGTGTGATGTCTATAAGAAATATAACCACAATAAAAAACCAATCAGCAAAACAAAGTGGCTATTATATAATAGGAAGCCATATGGAATTAATGTTTGTTGTAAAAAAAGATTAAATTGGAGTAAGAGAGGATGATGGAGGAGAAAACTCAAATGAGTTCCCTAATTTAGTAACCCACATCTATACCGTTTTAGATTTGACATGATCCTTCTAAGTCACAACTACCTAAAATTATCGTATCAGGGAAGCAAAAATTAATGAAGATTTTTCTGAAAGGTCCAAATCCTCGTATTTTCAAATGGAAAACTTGGACCATAGTAAAAACAAATGCAGCCAAACTAATCAAGATTGCGCAAACTATTTATCGAAGAGATAAATTATCAAAAACTCAAACTACATGAACCATTCTCACTGTTGTTCTTGTGAACGCAATGAATTTATTTCAATTCACTCTTATGATCAAATCACCAATATTCAAAATTTCAAATCTTTGAAACACCATGTTGTGGCTGATGATACCTACAAAAAAAGGAACTGCGTTTATTTGAAAAATTTAACACAATCCTGAAGTACAAAAACTTGATAGTATCAAAGAATCACTTTATAAAAAAAAGAACTGCGTTTATTTGAAAAATTTAACATGATCCTGAAGTACAAAAACTTGATAATATCAACGAATCACTTCATAAAAAAATTAAAAGAAAAAAAACTAAGCAGCTGGAAAAGGAAACAAATTCTTCTTCACAACAATTCTTGTTGAAAATAATTCTACATTTCAAAACAGATCCATGAAACAATGCATAATCAAACCAACTCAGGCGCATTCTCTGTTCTTAAGAAAATGGATTCAATGCATAATCAGATTTTCAGCCAATAGTATTGATACCTGATCAATTACTTATGAACATTTCAACTATATGCCCGACACTAACATACAACTAAATCATATAATCAAGTAGGAGGCTCAACAAAATCACCTTGATCCTTTTAAAACCATGAAAAATAATACTGTATGAGACAATGCCTTCTATAAGCATGATCCAAATCTCCATTTTCAGAGTCGTTAATATCAAAAAAATTGTCATCATATAAACAAGGATTATAAATACAATCTAAGCAAAAACACATAAATATAGATAGGAAAAAAGTAAGAAATACTCCCTCACAGCTTTTAGTTGACATATGCGTAGAGCTTGACCTAGAGAATCTTGAAAAAAGCACATTTGGCCAACTCTAATTTTTTAAAGAGTCCTATGAAGGCCTCTTTAAAAATCGTAATGAAAGAGATACCAACGCAACTCTTAAAGATTTCAGGCTCCGATGTAAAACTAGAGAAACTAAACACCCATTTCTTGTATCAAAATCATATTATCACACAACATAAAGTTCTATAATATAGGTAAAGAGGCATATCAGAAATCTTGCAATTGTTTTGGGACCTTCAATATCCATTAACTGTAACAATGTAAAGACCCTATAAAAACATGTACAAAACCAGATCAAAACACAAGGATTAGAACTCATGTGATACACTACATACAACAATCTCCAAAACTAAAACTGGATAAGAGGATCTTGCTCCACCTTAGAAAATAATCTACTATAATAAACTTGGACAAGAGTTTCATTGAAACACTAAGCAAGGGAAATATACAAAAAGTGTGTACTGATACAAAACCGTCACAAGATTCAACAAATCGCATTGTATGGCATGCATGAAGGCAACATTACACGAAAAATTGAATTAAGAGAACGAGATACATAAAAAGGAAAAAGGCAACAATACCTCGCTCAGCTGGATGAGCCTTACTGATTGGAGAATTTAGCCAATTGCCACTTTGTCCAGGATTTCCAAGATAACCAAATGTTAAGATAAGAGTAATTTAAATAAAGATTAGAGATGCAGGCTTAAAGGAACAAGTAACTAGAGCAATAGGATACACCAGAAAAATATAGTATCTACTTAAATTTCTTACCTGAGTTTAAAACCTTGAAAAATTATTGCTTGTGGGAAGGAATAAAAATAGATAAATCATTGTACGAAATATACCTGCAGTGAAGCATTCGAATATCTTACAATATGTTTCTCCTCGCAGTGCAGACTTTCTATATCTTCTGCTAAGACCACACTGCTGCTGGATTAGTTGCATTAAAGCTTTAGTTATGATTAGTCTCATTTGTAATGTTTTAACACTTTCTACTTCTTTAGGCTACTCTAGACTCTTCAAAAGCTACCAAGTAAAGACATCAACAAACTGTTTATAAATCGATAATAGAACTCTGTAAATTTCAGGTCTAACCTTTTCATTTGAATTTTTTCTTGCCCGTTGCAACTGTATAAAAAAACTGAAATCCATTGCGTCACATCTACATCTAAGGAGAACCCAAGAATTCATTTCCAACTTCATCAGCTTCTTCCAAGGTAATCTAAGAATTAATTAGTTGGGACAAAATTGATAAATAGAAAATAACCAAATAAAATATGCAACAAACCTAAACTAAGTAGAAGATGGTACTAATAATAGTTAATTAAAAACTTGGCTTGAAATTAATTAAAAAGAAAGAAAGGAAACTTAGTGATCCGTTCAATTGTGAAGAGGGTAAGTTCCAGAGGGTACACCATATCTTGAATCAACACACCGGGTAGTGATGACATGGCAGAAGGTGCAGGCCTCATCATGTAAAAAATTATAATTAGTTTCACAGTATCACATACCTTATATTAAAAACATATTTAAGTAGAAGATGAAATATATAAAATTATAATTATGTAACTGAATTTTGTAAGTTAATTGTGTTGAAGGAAAGGGAATTACTCTTTTTACAGTAAGAACCACAGAAGAACGAAGGCGGTTGCAGTTTGAAAAGCTGTAGACTGGAATCCATGCCAGGTCCACTTCAACTTCATGAATTGCATCTTGCATGTCTTCAAAATTCTGATAATTAATGCTAATTTTAGAACTAACACAATAACTCATTCAATACTAAAAACCATATGTTCCATTTCGGTACTTATTTTAATATCATGGTACTGTTTTACAATTGTGTCAAAATGGGGACCTAGTCCAAGATATTCCCAAAGCCAGTGTCACCTGATGAATAAAATTCAAGCAGTATTTTACTCACTCAACTCCGAACCTAGTACATATGAAGAGAAAAAAAGAAGGAAACTTAGTGATCAATTGTGAAGAGGGTTTGTTAAGTTAGGTCCAAAGGGTACTAATCTCTTTTTGATGCCATATCTTGAATCAATACACTGAGTGGTGTTGCTGACAATGCAGGCATCATTCTGCAAAAATTTATAATTAGTTTCGAAGTATCACATACCATGTTGAAAATGAATTTTGGAAATAGATGCAAAATGTAAAATTATAAAAAAGTTAGACTGAATTTCGTAAAGTATTATACTAAGTGAAAGGGAATTACTCTTTTTATAGTAAGAACCGCAAAAGAACAAAGGCAAAATGCTGTAGACTGGCATCCATTCCAGATAAGTAGCTGAGTGCATAACACTTACAAATTTTTTTCTTGAGCGCCACTGGACTGTCACAAATCTCAGCTTGTGGCAATCATTCAATCTAATTATTATAGGCAAGCAATCAACATCACAAATAATTCAAATTTTCCTAGTCCAATTAAAATATGAATTAGTAATTATATCAGATTTTTCTTTCAATTAAAATTAACTTTATAATTAATTCATACATCTGGTTCTCATCTCACAATCAAAGTTCATAATTTCAGATCTTACTCCATACAAATAAGCAAACATCAGATCACGCCTATACAAATATAATCCCAAGCTAAATCCCTAATCACACTTAATTTATCATATTTCAAATACAAAAATATATTACGAAAAACAAGAATAATTCAAAAAAAACACAACTGGACAATCTAGTAAGTGCAATTTAATTATAATCAAAATCTCATCAATAAATCAAAAACCGATCCTCCAAAAGAGAGAAAAAATAAGGTTATACCATACCAGCTTATCAGAGTTGATGAGACAGACGCCAAGGTTGGGCAATAACCAGAAGTCAGGCCATCCATTTGCAGTTGCAGCTTCCCTGATCCAAACAACCAGAAGGCTATAAGTATAGATAAATACAGTTTCAGATCTAAAAAGGCAGTGAGTGCGGGTTGAGAATGGAAAGGGAAGCAGGACAATCGACATGAATTTACAAACAAAAAAATCGTATGAAAAAGCACTATAAATCCCCACCAAAGAACCGACTAAGAAAAGTAAATGAATATAATAAAATAGATAGGATAGTAAAGAAAGAAAGGTGAGACCTAATTCACGCAAGTAGAATAGAGAAGATAGCAAAGAAAACTCATATTGATAATAGGAAACCAAAGCGGCATTGAAGACCCATAGAAAATGAAACGGAAACCTGAAAATACCAAATCATACAAAAGCAATACGTGATACTCGAAATTAATCGGAAAAGAAAATTGAGAAATTTAGAAAAGGAAAAAAAATAGTTATCAGTAACTGAACTAAAAGGGCACTTCCTTTCCTCACCACTCCTTACCCCGAGCAACCAGGACGAATCCAATTACGGCTCCGGCAAGAGATCACGCCAAACACCCCAAGAATCGACGATGACAAATCTACAAAGCAATCAAATATACTCCAATTAGGTAAAGACGATTATGAGGGTTTGATCGGATCAGATCAGATCTGACGACGATGGGGGCTAGGGTTTGCCAAATGTACTGAAATATCTCTCAAGATCAAATCGGTTGATGGCGTAAATCAAATAGTACTGAAAACTTAAAAGAGATCCGGCAAGGCCGTGATGGAGGAGTAAAAAAGCAGGGTCGAGAATGAGAGAATGGAGCCGCCGGGGGGAGCGGGTTCTTAATTAGGGAATGTAGACGCTCCTACAGATTATATAGTGCGACTAACTTGGAGCCGACTCCAAAATAGAGACGTTAGAACTTTGCCCCTGCCCCTGCCCCTCAACAAGAGAGTGTCAATATTTGCAGGCCGAAGAGCGTGTGGGGAGGAGGAAAGAGTTGAGGTGGTGGCTTCTGTTCTGGGTCGCATTCATTGTAGTATACGTGCTTAAAAAATTTCAAAATTACAAAGTTTACGTTCTAATATAAAATTATCATTCCATACTAATATTAAACTTATTCTTTACAATTAATATGTTATGTATAAGGACTTAATCACTCCAAAAACAACACGCGATCAACAGAGTCTCGTAACTTCTTCCTTAAATTTTCGATTTTCTCTCAAACAAAAAATGCAGCAGATCTAGATTACTTCAAGATCAAATCACGATTTCATCAAATATTCAACAATCAAGTGAGTTTTTGATCTCAAATAAATTGATTTCGAAATACAAACATATGTTTGAGTTGAAACCGAACTAAATTTTGATTTCTAAAACCTACATAATGAATCGAATTCCTATTGCTATCAATCATAGAATGAAAACTTGAAATTTATTGATTACAAAGTTGCTGGCATCTTAATTTCACAAACTTCTAGTTTTTCTGAATTAAAAAATGTCCTATTTGAAAGCTTAAAAATAAATGAAGACTCAGAAGATTTGAAGATAGAATTTCAAGTTACAGGTGGAAATTCAGCCATGGAAATCAACAGTGATATGTTCCTGCATTTTTTCCTCTCCTATAAATGACAAAGCACATTAATGAAAAATTATCCACTGTGTATAACAAAGTGTAATAAAACATCTACAGTTGTTGAAGGTATACTCTAATTTGTTTCTGAAATTCTGATATACTGCTAGTAAACAGCTAGTATTCTGCATTTTAGCAAGTTTAATGTCCAACTGGTATTCTGCTGGTATATTGAATTTTAGCAAGTTTTAATGTCTAACTGGTATTTTACCAGTATACTACTAGTATTTTGCATTTTAGCAAGTTTTTTCTTGTCTAACTGGTATTCTAATAGTATACAACTAGTATTCAGCTAGTAACTAGTCTAATTTCTGCATTTTAGTAAGTTTTAAAAGTCCAATTGGTATTCTACTGATATTCAACTAGTAATAAATCCAATTTCAGCATTTTAGAAAGTTTTAAATATCCAACTGGTATTCTGCTGGTATGCAGTTGGTATTCAGCTAGTAACTAGTTTAGTTTCTGCATTTTAGCAAGTTTTAAAATATCCAACTGGTATTCTACCGATGTACTGCTAGTGTTTACATGTTTTTAAAGCATTCATTTAAACAAATTATGCTTTTTTTAATTCAATTCAGACCTTACACATTAATAATGGTAAAAAACTAGATTCCTACCAGCTCTGTACCAGTATTTTCAAAATAGATCCAAAATCTGCATTTAGCAAGTTTTAAATGTCTAACTGGTATTCTGCTAGTATATAGCTAATATTCAGCTGGTAATTGGTTCAGTTTCTGCATTTTAACAAGTTTTAAATGTCTAACTGGTATTCAGCTAGTAACTGATCTATTTTCTGCATTTTAACAAGTTTTGTGCTGGTATACAGCTGGTATTCAGCCTGTAACTAATCTAGTTTTTGCATTTTAGCAAGTTTTAAATGTTCAACTGGTATTCTGTTGGTATTCAGCTAGTAACCGATCCAATTTTTGCATTTTATCGAGTTTTAAATGTCGAACCGGTATTGTGCTGGTATTCAACTAGTAAATGGTCCAATTTCTACATTTTAACAAGTTTTAAAATGTCCAACTAGTATTCTGCTGATATACTGCTAGTACTTACATGTTTTTATAGCATGTTATTTTAAATTGATATATTGTTGGTATACTAGTATACTGCTGGTATTAAGTATAAACTCTTGTTATTTAACAAGCTTTCAACATTTTTAGTTTCTAAATGAACTTGATATGCTTTTCCTGCTATTTTAAATTGATATATACATTATTGGTAAACAAATCAAGCATGAATGAAGATATTTTGTTGAAAAATTGTTCAAATACCAACTTCCTACCAGCTCTATACCATTTTTCTAATTCTCATCTTTACATGTGATCTTACTTTCTTGGTTAGGTTCTACAACAGAGGAAGAAAATGATATGATCGTGATGGACGAAGACGAGAATGACATACCTTGAAAGAGAACTTTGTTCTTATAATCTAGCCATTATACACCATTCGCAAGATGAACATTCTGTCTTCCAATATTTGAAGATTAAAAATTAAACATATTCAAATAGAAACTTGTCAATCACTTCAAAAATCATTATAAATTATGTTTTCTCATTGTCAATAGTAGACTACTACCATGTTTTTACCAAATTGAACCTATAAAATACATTGTTTTCATTTTCACCAGATTTGTAGGTCTTTAACTATTCAAACCACATAAAATAGCTGTAAAAATTGCTTTCAATTGATTTTTAAATAACAAAAAATCTCTATATACAACAACTATATTCTAGTAAAAGTTCAAACATACATCAAAATTGATCGATTACATGCAAAAAATGTTCATTTCGGAAAAAGAGCTCTGACTATCAAACATTTCGATATTGGAGGTGTATTTAACACAGTATGCCAAATCAAGGTAGGGGGGAACACTAACTCGTAAAGCTGCAAACATTTTGAATTAAAAAAATGTCAAATATACACATGGATCAAAGAAAAAACTATTAAAAAACATAAAAACTAGAAAAATGTCAGATCCTTACCAGATATTTACAAGAAATTTACAAAAACAAGTTAAAAACTAAAGAGATACCAGCTAGATACCAGATAAATACCAGATACTCACTTGTAACATATATAATACCAAATTATTACCAGAAAAAACTATTCAAAAATATAAAAACTAGAAGAATATCATATCACTACCAGATATTTACAAGAAATTTACAAAAATAAGTTAAAACTAGAGGGATATCAACTAGATACCAAATAAATACTAGATACTCACTTATAACATATATAAGAACAAAGTTATAACAAAAATTGTAAAAAACAAGAACAATACCAAGTAGATACCAAATATGTACAACAAATTTATAAAAATAAACACAAATACCAGATAGATATAAGATTGTAAAATCAAACACAATACCATGTAGATACTAGATTGATACAAGAATTATAAAACAAACTTATAAAACAAACACAAATACCAGATAGATACCAGATCTATACAAATGACTAAATTGATCGAATTTCAAAAGCAGAAAACAAACAAAAGACAATTTGAAAATAAAAAAGTACCTCAAGTGTCTCCTCCATTTCTTTTGATGTACCAGCCTTCGAAGGAGTTGAAGCAGACTTCATTGCCTTCGATATCTTCTTTGGAACAACAGGGCTTTTCTTCTGGCACGAAACTTTCTTAGTGCCATAACTATAATGAAAAGGAACGAAATATGGTGAATAACGAAAAAAAGGAGAAGATAAACCGTATGTAATAGAGGAGAATGAATAGAAGATCGAAAACGAAATTACATACCGTGAGAAGAAAGAAAATGACGAACACGAGCTAAGATTTGGTTATAATTTGAAAACGCAACAAAAAGAAGAGAAATTGTATGAAACAAATACCGAGGAGAAAGCAAGGAAAGCAGTTGATAATGGAGAGAGTGAGAATCAATTATGGAGGATATGAAGAGGTTAACGTACAGTAAAAATTTGGGAAAATGGAGCGTACAAAAAAAATTTTAAATATATAACATGAATTATTAGATTTAAATTGGTAGATGATATATAAATATTAAAATGATAAAATATTGAAAATATGAAATAAATATTCATTAAATCTAATTATATTTATATAAATACTAACTCAGACTTATAAAACTCATATAAGCTTTGTAAAATTGTATATCTAGATCTAACAAATATGAAAGAACGGGGACCAAATGAGGTATTCTAGCCCGTAAACAGATGTATTTACATTAGTTTACAATCAATCAACCTCAAAAGAAATTATAGAATTTGAGAGAAGCAAAATGGTTGTTATTATAAAATTTGTTTTGATAGATGCTCTGGAGCTTTTGATAATTTGAATTAATACGGTCATGTTTTTTTTGTCATACATAAGTATAACAACTCTTTTTAACTTATAACTTCTCGCATGAAAAAATACACAATCAAATAAGATTAGTTCAAATTGACTTTAAAAACTAACCTCAAAATTTTAATAAAACAACTATCCTATGATATCAAGGCCCACTAAAGGCCCAAATAAGCAAGTTTTGGCCTAAAAATAGACTTCACAGTCAAACTCGTCTCGGTATAATCACGGGTTGAAACCACTTCAGCAGAGCGGCGAAAGGCTCTCAGCGCTACCCATCGCCCTTGAGCTGAAATATCATCGGCGTAACCCTTGCTGATCCGGCTCACTCCTTCTCTTTCCTCTGTCGCATTAAATGCAACTCTGATTGGTAGGGACGAACCATTTAATGCTCCGACGGTTGAGAAAACCCTCAAGCGGCTTACCACACGTGCACAGCTTGCAGGCGGATCCCACAGATCATCATTACATGAATTCCTATAAATAACAAGACGATTTCCCACTTTAGAGGTAACTATTACTCTAAGAACATACACTTATCACCCTTCTCAGAGAGCTAACTTTAGCATTGGAGGGTCTTCGCCAGAAATACTTCCGGCCGGCGACTTGTTTTGTAGGTTCCGGAGATTTCGAGGACAACGGACATCACTCAACGGATACAAGACAAAAATCTTTAAATGTAAAAATATGGGAAATATCTGTCTAGTAAGCAGTAACGCCTTCTTAAGCTACTTGCCTAACTGAGTTGCATTGCTTAATGAATGAAATGATTTGCTTTTGTTTATCTTATCCGTTTTAATTTGTAAATTATTAATAGATAGTCATGGAAGTCTTAGATTTGATGTTGAACTGAAACAAGGAGCTAATGCAGGTTATTATTTCACAGTATAGTTTGACATAACTGGGTAATTGTTTGTCTTGCTCTCTATGAGCTGGAAATTCAGGTCTGGTAAATGCGTTGAAGCTTCTTCAACCTATCAAGGACAAGCATTCCGGTGTGACATATGCTGATTTGTTCCAGTTGGCCAGTTCCACTGCTATAGAGGTCTTTCTTTCTCCCATGTGGAACGAGTGTGATTGTGAACTTTATAACTTTCTGAAGCTGGGGGCGAGTACGAATTGAAGCAGAAGATAATGAGGGAGAAAGGAATAAAATTCAATAACAATTAGCTATTTGAATCGCAAAGACAATTGACAGATGATATGAAGCAGAAGATACTGGCTGAGTAGGAAGCAATTGGTGGTGAAGCCCAGATAAGCTTCTTTTTACTATTTTCTGAATATCATGATTTTTATATGTGTTTTAGCCCTCCTTGGAAATTAAGTTTTACTTTTTTCGAGGATATATATAAGTTTCCTGAAATGTGTGTGTTAACATGGCGAACCAGCAATTGACTGATAAGAATACGCGTCCTCTTTGATACCATAGAAACGTAATACACCAATTGCTTTGTACAACTGGTCTAGCATTGATAGCCTCAAAACAAATGTGTTTTTAATTCTGTTGCATCACGTGGGTTTGACCTAACCTGCCTTATTTGAGAATGAGGTCCATGGGTAACATGACCTTTTTAGGGCGCCTAAACTTAAGAATGATTTTGGAAACTTTCACATGCAAGTTGTTGAGTTGTGGATAAAGGTAATGGAGGTGCCAGAGGTTCCCTCTCTCAGAGGCAAATTCGAAATCCTTAATATTCAGCACACGGAAACAAACTATTAGAGCATTTTAGTAGCTTGTCTATTTCTTTCATAAATTGTCTTTAACATATAGGAAGGAATAGATTATCAATTTAAAAATGCATTTTAGTAGCTTGTTTGTCTCGATTTCCCTATATGATGTGACACCTATATGACATCATTTATTGTAGACAATGTCTATTTGGTTGTTTAGATGTAGACAACCAAATAGACATTGTCTACAATAAATACTATTTAAACTGAATAAACAATCTACTATTCATATCTTCAATATATACATTGTCTATTATTAATATTATTATCATATCATCAATGGGAACTTCTATTCCACATATTACCTAGACTTGTAATATACAAGCTACTAAAGATACTCTTATAAGATGTTCTCTAATGAATAGATACCTCAATCAGTAATTACTTATTTTAAATAATATAATATAATACTATAAAATAATAGGGTGTAGGTTATGATAACTTTGTTTTTGACAAAGTAAATCTTACTTTGTTTCTTATCATCATTGGATCAAATTTTGCACCATTGATCCAATGATAATAAGATATATATATATACATATATATATACATACATATATATATATATATATATATATATATATATATATATATATATGTATGTATGTATATGTGTGTGTGTATATATATATATATATGTGTGTGTGTGTATGTGTGTGTGTATAGATATGTATATATATATATATACACATATATGTGTGTGTGTGTGTATATGTATGTATGAATGTATGTATGTATATATATGTATATATATATGTGTGTGTGTGTGTGTATATATGTACATATATACATATATATATATACACATATATATATATGTACATATACACGCACATATAT
>CATIWQ010260639.1:0-41067 GCA_949673415.1 Euphorbia schlechtendalii | reverse complement strand
TTGCGGGAATTGATGACTCCCATTAAAGAGTGGATATGGTTTGATCAACTTTAGCTTTCACTTGCATACCTTACAACTTTGCTTTGCTTTCTACTTATACTTTCTATTTCGAAGTTTATGATATGTCTATGTGTCATAATGAGTATTTCGTGTTAAGTCTTTTATATTAATCAAGTTATATGCCTTTGAGTTAACTTTAAGAGTAGTTTCGGGGTTAACGAGATTGTGTATAATCACTGGATCTATGATTTTAAAACTTTTTAGTGAGCTAACACTTTTGGAATGGTAACTTGATAAATGTGGCTATGTGAGAGTGACTTGTACTAAGCATAGTAATATTGTTGTCTAGGTTTATATAATCATCTTAATTCATTTGCACTAGATTTATAAAAGTCATTTCATGTGTTGCTCTGTGGTGAATCATTGAACATCTGAGTGTCTAGAACTGATTACGTTAAATTAGTCTAGTGAACATAATAAATTTGTTGAACTTGCATGTTTTCTTTGCTATACTTATTTCGTGGGAAAAATCTATATACTTTTATCTTCTCTAGTCTTCCATACATATATCTATTCATTCTTCATTCTAATCCTCCCAACTAAAACCCAAAAATATTTTATTTTCTTTATTCCATTTTTCTTGTTGATCTTTAGTGTTAGTCCTTCCCTATGGGATCGATATCTTTTAAAACTACATCGTAACTGTATAGTTGCAGTGGTCACCATTTTTCTATTTAGATAAGCGGTACTGACAACACCTATTTGTATTTTGAACTTATATCTTATTGGTATGAAAGTGGGAGACAAGGTTTTTGGCTTCATTATTAAATAAAAAATCCTAGGAGTTATTAGAGTCGAAACCTTACGAACAATCATTCATTAGTTCTCCAAATAATGAAGAATTTCTTTCGAATGCTCTTTCTATTTGATGAGAGCCTTCTTAGTGTATATTTTTCGATTAGTCTTCGAGCGGTCTAGCAGCTGCTGTCTATTATCGAGCTCTACCTCTACGAGGTTTTGGTCGATGAAGATCTATGTGGATCAATCATAAAGGCTATCCTAGTTTGGAGGCTCATGCTAATGAAATTCTACCAAATTGCTCTAAGGGAAAGCCGCAACCAAAAGAGAAAGAGAAGCACACATCAACTGGTAACATTCTAAACTTAGATGATAGGTTTCTTTTATAAGTTTTATGAACCTATTAGCATGTATGGAATGTTTTTACTTAGTTTGTATCAATCATGGCATCCTTAGGAGATCCTTTAGGTTAAGTTTCAGTTTTGAAAGTCTACCTTGCTATGTTGCATGTTCAATTAGTGTCTTGATTGAAAAACAAAGGTAGAACTAGTATCTAAGTACCATTGGAAATTAATGCAAAATATGCTATTGTTTGAATTTCGAGGCTTCAGTGAAACATGTCGGATTCTGTAGAATAAGGGTAGTTGTATTAAGGGTAGGCTTTTTGGGTAACTTGCTAGTGTCTTTTCGAGTTGTTATCATTTCAAGGTTGTGTTGTTGTTTGCGAGGTTGGCAATGTGGCTTGTTGGGTTCGTAGAGTGGTTGGGTAGGCTACGGTTTGGATTTGGGAAAGTTTACGGCTAGGGGAACATCAAGTATATCATCAACTGAGTTTTGAGTATGGTTGGTGGGTGTTGAATTTATGGTAGGTTGAGGTTGGTTTGGCCAAGAAGATGATGGGTTTTGTAGGATAGGAGAAGGAACAGTTATGGTAGGGTGAGGTGGCGGTGGAGATAATAACGGTTGTATGTGAATCACAAGTAATGAAGTAGATGAAGAACGTGGATCTGAAGTAACCATGTTACTCAACTCCGAATAAGGAAACACCTGTTCATCAAAGATTATATGGTGTGAGATATGGAATTTAATGAGAACGTGATAAAAAAACATTAACTCCTATGAATTTTAATATAACCAATAAAGAAACATTTACGAGAATGATAGTTCAGTTTGTGAGAAGTGTAAGGATGCAATCAAGGATAATATAAACCACCAAATACTTGTAGAAACAAGTAATCAAGTTTGTGCTAAAATAAACAAATCACGAGTGTGAGAGAATGACATACGATTTATTAAGTAAACAGCAATATCAAACGTATTATACCAGAATTTCATTGGAAGAGTAGCTCGATTTAATAGAGATAGTCTTATTTCAACAATATGACGATGTTTACACTCTACAACTCCATTTTACTCAGGCATATACAGGAATGACATTCTACGAGAAATGCCATTTTCTGCAAGGTATGATATCATGGCAATAAATTCACCACCCCCATCAAACTGAAAAGTTTTGAAAGAATGCCCAAAGAATTTTTCAACAATACAATGAAATTTGATAAAGTTATTCAATACTACAGATTTATGATGTAGAAAATAAATCCAGCAATAACTGATAAAAGCATTATAAAAAAACCAAATAATAAGAAACCCATCATGGAATTCAACGGGAGAAGTTCCCCATAAATCGGAACAAATCAAATTTGATGGTCCTACACAATAGACTCAGATAACTAAAAAGGCCACCTATGACTCTTACTAACCGTGCAACTAGAATAAATAGTAGATGCAGATTTATTTGAAACAAAACTAATTTGATGATGATGAAGAAAATGTGAAACAACAGGAATAGTTGCCTTCCGTGCCTAGTGGATAGCGACATAAGGTGACAACGAGCAGGAGTTCGAACTCCAGCTGGAAGTGAGGTTCTTCATAACAAAGAATTCATAAAAAAAAAACTCAACAGAAACATCATTAGAACGGGTTAGTGCACTAATAGAAATCAAATTGATATTTGACTCAAGAACATGTAAAACACTAGATAACTTGAACAACCTATTTTTAGCAGGAAGAAAGGATGAACCAACATGTTTAATGGGAAGGGTCGAGCCATTACATAGATGAACTTCTTTTGGTCCTGAATACTCAAAATGTAGATTTAGATACCCTAAATTCGAAGTGAAGTGGTTGGTTGCTCCACTATCCAAGATCTAGTTATTATCTGTAGGTGTAACTATGGTATGGTTATATATAGGTGGGTGATGATGGAGAGGTGAAGTCTAGGACAGGGAAATTAGTGTGACATGTGGTCGAAATCATGACAAGTGGGTCTGCCTCTGTAGAACTGGAGAATAGCCATGGGAATACTGCTGTCCACGTCCCCTACCTCGGCCCCCACTACTTCTAGAAAGGGGGTTTTGTGCATAATGAGTCATTGGAATATTGAAGTCATCAACTAATGCTTTATCACATTTCAATTGCCTCTTCTGTTAACAAAACACCAACAAGATCATAAAAATAAATTGCATGAGAACCAAGTGTGTGACATACATCACGCAGTGAACCTCGAAGCCCATCCAAAATCAAAATCAAATCTTTCGAAATTGGGTTTTGTAACGAGGCTAAACTATCTGAAATCTATTTTTCCCTTTCCATATAGTCTGGAATCGACTCCGAATTTGATTTAATAAGAAACTAAAGTTGCAATTTTAAGTCTCTACTTTGAGCACAAGATCCCAAAGCATCGACTTGTTTTGATGATTAATTAAAGAAGTTAATAAACATGCAAATTGGCATGATGAAATTTCAAAACTTAAAATTAACCCTAAAGGAACTCCTAAGCATGACATGATGAATATAATCTCATTTGAAACTTTCCATAGATGCTTTAGGTTTATAAAACTTATTAAAAGAAACACGTCATCTAAGTTTACAGCATTACAAGTTGATGTGTGCTTTCTTTGGTGTGGTGAAGGGATCCCTTAGAACAATTGGACAACCCTCCATTAGCATAAGCCTCCAAAATAGGACAGCCTCTATGACAAGTCCACATGGAGCTCACTGACCAAAACCTCATGTAGAGGGAGAACTCATCGATCAACAAACGGCTTCTACACCGCTTGTAAACCAACCCAAAAATAACTATGAAGACTCTTTTCCAAAATAGGATTAAACCTTCAAAAGAATTCTGGCAAATGCAAGAGAAACTTATGGAGGATCTCACAAAACCTTGCAAGAAAAAGGAGTCAGAACACAGAAGGAAGGTTGAGCTGAAGTATGGAGAAAGAGGAGAGAAGGCCATAATATATAGTGGAAGGGGAGTAAAATTGCTCCCCTTATTTCTAATGCAGGATGGTTAAAATCCCCATCCTGCATTCAGGTTTATGTATAGAGCTCTAAGCTCTGTGAGTCACCCCAAGCGCATAGCTCACTAACATGGGATGTGTGTGGTAACCAAGGGAAGCCCATTTGGACTTCCCTTGTCCAATAAGCTAGGCCTTGAGAGACTTCCCCCATGCCTCACTTGTGAGCTATTGGTGGGCCTGCACTGTAGGCCTAGGTAAGTGCTGTCAAGCATGCTTGCGGGCCTGTAGCCCACAAGTATGCATTGGCTTGCCCCAACGCATGCTAGCGGCTTGCGAGCCCATTTTTGCTCCGTGGTTTCCACGTAGGCCCCTTCCCACGAGCAACCCGTGTTTATGAGAATGGGAAAATTTCCCTTTCTCCACCTCGTGCAATTTTTCTAAATCCTCTTTCAAATACTATTTGTTCTGACCATTCAATGGTCCATCCAAAATTAATTTGATTCTCCCTTTTATTCTTGGTATAAACCCCATCTATAAGTTCTTTATTTAGGTTAGTGAAGGCCCAATGTGTGTGACCTCATAGGATCTTGAAGTATAGAGTTGCTAGAGGTTAACCTAACCTTTCCTTCCCATCCGAGAACCTTTAGGCCCAATGTTCAAGACCAATATAGAACCTGATAACTCTAGACGGTCAAATGGGGTTTCTAGCAAAGGCATATGATCCCCCGATACTCAGAACATCACGTACCTATGACTTGATTTGGTTCTGCAATAGAAAACAGTTCAATACTCTCCTTCCATCAAGTTAAGTACCATCCAGTTTTACTGAGTTTAGATGAAGTGTTAGCTCATGTAATAGCTGTATCTATCCCGAAATTATACTTGTTTAGAAAGAACACCACTCGTCTTTATGTATTGAGATTGACTAGAAACTCATTCTATCAATCTCATACTATCACTTGAGGTTTATGAGTGTGTCAATTCAACAATAGGATATGACACCAGCTCATGGATATAGTTATTTACAAGCGTCTATCTTACAATAGTCTTTAATGTATTACCCAATACATTGATGAATTAACTCAAGGTACCACTTTCAGCTCATGAGATAGGCTTCTTTGATTCAAACCAAGGAGTAAACCTACACATGTTAGTCTGTCCGCTTCATTGATGTTCAATCTCAATGAAACAATGACTAGGGATATTTAGACATTTCATAATAACACGTATGTGCAGTTTTCACTCCACATAGATCCCACTATGTTCTTGCACTCTGACACTATGAAATAGTCACGTACTTTGTCTTATTATATCGATGAATATATATACATACGTAATAGCACATATATATAATGTCAGCGAGATACATAATCAGAAATAATAAACGTTATGTAACAAAGGTGCCTTATTATTGATAAATAATAATCTGAAATTGTTTGTACATTAGTGACTAATAAAGACATGTCACCCTGATTACCTTTAGGGCATACATCACGTCCAATAAACTCCCACTTGCACCAGAGATAATTTCCCATGTGCTTCATGCCATACTCGCCAACATGTTGGTCATGCTTAAATTGAGTCAATCACTTTGTTAGCCCATCTGCTAAATTAGGATCTGTAGGGATATATTCTAAGCTTACATATTTTCTAGCAACTATCTCTTGAATGAGATGGAACTTTCTAAGTACGTGTCCATTTCTTCGACGAGTTCGCGGTTCCTTTACCTAAGAAATAGCCCCATTATTATCACAATAGACCACAATTAGATTTATAATGATAGACACAACACCAAGATCACCAATAAAGCCTTTAAGCCAAACAACTTTCTTAGCTACTTCCCAAATAACTATATATTCAAATTTGGTGGTTAAATCAGTAGTTGTATCTTATTTGAAACTATTCTTAAAACTGCCCCTCCATTTAACATAAACACATAACCCGACTAGGACTTGGTCCTTGTCAGATTGAAAACTCACATTAGTTTATCCCTTCAAAGAGATCACTTTCTCCATAAACTAAAAACATATCCTTAGTCCCTCATAAGTACGTGAGGATAGTTTTAACGACCATTTCATGTTTCTCACCTATATCATATTGCAATCTACTCGTGAAGCTCAAAGCATGTGAGATGTCTAACCGAGTGCATACCATTGCATACATGATGGATCCTATTACTGAAGCATATGGTATTCCATTCATGCACAGTCTCTCCTCTTGTGTTCTCAGACACTCAAGACTTACAAAGGTTATTCCCATGAGACATGCAAAGGTAACAATTTGGACTTCTCAAGGTTAAATCTAGCCAAAATCTTGTCTATGTATGTACTTTGACTAAGACCTAGAAGCATCTTGGATCTATCATGGTAGATCTTTATACCAAGTATAAAAGTATCTTCTATAAGGTCTTTCATGGAGAACTTCTTTGATAATCATGACCGAACTATTTAAAGAAAAGGAAGATCGTTTCTTTTTAATATTATGTCATCGACATATAACACAAGGAAAATGATTACACTCCCTCTAAACTTCTTTTATACACAATGCTCATTAGCGTTTGGCACAAAACCAATTTCTCAGATTATCTCGTCAGACCTAATATTCCAATTCATTGATGCTTGCTTAAGTTCACAATTGGACCTTTGTAATTTACACACATTTGAGCCATCCTAAGATATAAAACCTTTATGTTTTATCATACATACATCCCTATCGAGGTTCCTGTTAAGGAATGTGGTTTTCACATCTATCTGCTAGATTTGATAATCATAATGAGCAACAATGGCAAGGAGTATCTTGATAGACTTTAGCATGGATACTGGTGAAAAGGTTTCATCATAATCAATACCTTCTTTTTTACTATAACCCTTTGCATTTGGCTTTTCTTTATAGGTAATTACATTACAATCCATATCAATTTTCTTCTTGAAATCCTACTTGCATCCTATGGGCTTAATCTAACTTGGAGCTTCAATCAACTTCCAAACTTGATTTTCATATATGGAGTCCAACTTTGACTTTATGTGTGTAAACCATTTGTCAGACTCTAAGCCTTACATTTCTTTCTTGTAAGTCATGGGCTCGTTATCTTTCACAAGAAAGATATGCTTATCATCATTGATGAAATAGTGGTATCTTTCATGAACGATTGGAGCCTGACCTGACCAACGCAATGTCGATGTTATAATAGGATGTTTTATGCTTACACTTTCTTCTATAATAGGTGTAGGATCAATCAGTTGATTTTCTATTTGGTCTTCTCAAGTATCCAGATCAATCAATAGGTGTACACTTTCTTCTTGTTTCTTCTCGAGGAATTAAGCATTCCTTGAAAATAAGTATCTTTTGTTCTTTGAGATCGCAAAAGGTATAACTGATAATCTCCTTAGGGTAACCTACAAATAGACACCTATGAGACTTAGCACCCAACTTATTTGAACTTTTCCTCTTTACATTAGCAGGATATCCCCAAACTCTCAGGTGAGAAAGAGCTAGTTTCTTACCATATAAAATTTCTTATGGTATTTTATCAACTGATTTCAAGGGCACTTTATTTAGAATATAAACTGCACTCTCAAGTGCATAACTCGAAAATGATATGTTGAGTTCTGCTTAGCTCATCATGAACCAAACCATATAAAGTAGAGTTATATTTCTCCTTTTTTGACAACCCATTGAGTTGGGGTGTACATGGAGATGTCCATTGGGATAAAATACCATTATCCCTTACATTATCCTGAAACTCTTGGATCAAGTATTCACCACCTCAATTAGATCAAAGGGTTTTGATACTCTTCCCAAGCTATTTCTTTACTTTGATTCTGAACTCTTTGAATTTCTCAAAACTTTCTGATTTATACCTCATAAGGTACAAATAACCATACCATGAGTAATCATCGATAAAGGTTATGAAGTAGGTGAAATGATCATATGTCTTAACACTCATTGGACCACATACATAAAAATGTATTATTTCCAAAGTACTTGTTGCACCCTAACCCTTTCCTTTTAATGGTCTCTTTTTCATCTGTCCTTTTAAACAAGGTTCGCCTGCCCCATAGGATTCCCATTAAATTTTTCCCACGTCACCACATTTGTGTAACTTGGTTAAGTGAGTCTCATTTATATGGCCTAGATGACAATGCCACAAGTATGAAGATTTCTCATTATTTAACTTTGATTTCTTAGTAATATCCATATTAAGAATTTCCATTTTATTATCTAGAACATAAATGCCATTGAAATACATTCCACAAACACAAAGAATATTATCATGTTGAATTTGAGATTTATTATTGGATAATATAACTTCAAAACCCTTAGTTGATAAACATAGAAAAGAAATAATAGTCTTAGTAACGGTAAGAATGTAATAGTAATTGTTCAAAACTAAAACAAGGCTACTAGGAAAATGAAGGATATATGTCCCTACAGCTGTTGCAACAACCCATGCTCCATTTCCATCTCTTAGGTCTGTTTCCCTCTTTGCAAGCCTCCTACTATTCCACAACCCCTACACAGAAGTACAGATATGATTACCATAACCATTATCCAATACCTATCTAGACTCATAAGGAATTGTAGAGAAACTCTCTAGCATGAATATAACTTTAGAAGTTCGAGCCACAACTCTCATCCTTATCCGATAAGCTTTCTCCAAGAAAAACATTTTCCCTTTTCAACTCTAACCGCTTCATGAGCTTTCTATTGACTTTTAAACCTTTAAGTTTCTTCAACTTAAGTTCCTTAGCATTCAGTTGTTCTTTGAGTTTATTTCTAAAATCAATCTCAAATATCTCGAGCAAGTCCATGAGCTTAGTTAAAGTATAGTTAGGAGAATACTACTTAAGAATCTCCTTGAAAAAATCATATTTAAAGGGTAATCCCCTCAATACCATTTCTCTCAAGGATTTCTCACTATACATAATACCTAGGTCCTTTAACTGCTCAGAGTTATCATATATGTATATGGAAAACTCCACTACTGAGGTATCTCCCTCCAACTTACTATGGAACAGTTTGCTTTCCACAATTTCCACTATGTTAAGATGATGAATCCTGGACTCTAAATCCAAACCTTTGTACACATGTTTGTACTTTGAGAGTATGTTATATAATATGAGCTTTGCAACAAACTCATAGTTTCCCTTATGCCTCTCATAGTCATTCATCTCACATGCAAAAGCATTCTAGCTAAGATATTTGGGACTTGGATCATCTTAAACATAATCCATGTAATAGTTATGAAGAACTCTTTTAATAGTTCCAAACCACTCATCGAAGATGCAAACATCGTACTTTATTTTCCAAGAGAAACAATATAATTACAAGTATTTTTGTTAGTTATCATATCAACCTAGATATAAGATAGAAATTGTTCAGACTTTAATATATGTACATGCAATTAATATAAGGTCTTTAATTAAACACATATTTGCTACTATTTTATGAAACCAATTTTCATTAGTAGGTAGCATCTATAGCCCATCTTATATGACCCCCACTATAGTAGGTCAAGCCATAATAGACAGCCATGGTTAGAACCTATCCATTTACATTCCATGCAATTGCTAGTCCTTTTGAGTTCTCTCTTTCGAGACGTCCATACCCAATTGTACGACTCCTCAAATGTGTCTCCATTCCGGCATTAGCTCCAATAATATGGACAAATAACCAATTTCGGTTAAGATTTTAACCCTATCTAGTCACATGGCCAAACACATGTTAAGGGAAAGCATGTTGTACATGTTCTTAAATCCATTAATAAGGTTTGCATCATGACTTATGATAGAAAGACTATTTTTCAATTTAATATTGGTATAAGGATTTTATCAGTGCAACTGGTCTTGCCCTTGTCTAGGACTTAATGATGTATTTGTTTATGATAATATTAATTTTGTGCTATTTGGAATTATTAATCTAAGGGATCATGCTCAAGACTAGTACATCATAATCATTCCATCATGCGAAGACTCCATAAAGCATGCAAAACAAACAAGGTCCATGTTTAAGCTCTTGCACCAATATCTATAAGTTTTAATTTAACAACTTAAACTTCACTTGTAAAACAATATGAAGAATCCAATTCCCATCCTAGAAATTGACTAAGTCATGAAAGTCCCTTTGGTACACTTGAACCTAATACTGATTGTGAGCGGATGATGTTTTTTGAGCCGCGCGCTGGCCATAAGGCATTAGCTTTGTACATGAGGCATGGGGGTTTTATGAAAACACGAACGAGAATGAAAAAATTTGTAAAGATTCGAGGCATAAACCTCTCACCTATGTTGTTACGGATTCGCCACCCGGATAAACTCTTTCGAAAAATTCAGTACAACCTAGATACATTTAGCCTAAACCGCATCATAGTAAAGAGTTTTAGGTCCGGATGAGTTACCTACTTCATTGTTTTTTGAGTTTAGATTACATGCACGTTACCACCTTTAAGATATTTCGATTTATTTCTAGTCATTTTCAATTATGTTAGAGTAAATCACACACATGCATAAAGGAATAAATAAAGCGATGAAGAAATAAAAGAAAGAGATAAAGAAAGTAAATACGATACTTTTAACCTCAAGTGTGTAGGGTAAATAATAATACAAACCATGTGGTAATATATAAATGGTCCTAAATACTAATGATCTATAAATACATTTTATTTACAATTGTGATACTTGAAGGAAAGTAAAATCCTAACATCATCTAACCTAAACTACCTGCATCCACAAAGATTAGCACGAGGTATATCACGACATCATGGAATAATTCATTAACCAAACAAGACATAATTAGTAGCATAAGTTAGATTAGGGTGCACTACGTGCTAGTGGATTTAAAATTGGAGAATTCAGTTTCCCTACCCACTTTTATTGAAAAGTAATTAATTTTAGACTTGATTGACCAAATTTTATTGTTTAAAATTAAACATGGCATAAATGAGATCGATTATCAGGAAAACAATGGATTACCCATCGTGTGGGGCCTAAAATATTAATGAACATCAAGAAAATAAACAAACTGGGTCAAAATATGAAAAAGATAGAAAATAAACCACAAAATCACACCAAGAGTCCCCAAAAGCTTGGAATCTTACTCTTCCGATGTGAATCTGCAAGTTTTGAAGCCCAAAACATCGAAGAACAAGATTCTGAAGTATTTTTGATTTATTTGGTTGGAAAAAAAGATGAAAAATAGGTTTATTGGTGAGATAATAGGAAACTCGAGAGTTAGATGTTTAGTTTCTAACTCGAACTCGAAGGGAGTTATCGGAGAAAAAGCATCAGAAAATGAAAGTAGAGAATTTCCTAATTTTTTCTCAAAAATCTCTAAGTTTCTCTCTCCAAAAATATCCCAAAGAGGTAAAGTCTCCCACCTCAAAAAAATCTAATTTTTAGACTTATATAGTGGTTGGTAAAAAATGTAAATAAGTGAAGGTTAAAGGGTATTTTTGAGAAAAATTTAATTAAATGAAGGGCAAAAAAATAAAATTAAATTTTGGAAGGGGCAGCAAGCTAGCATGGACCGGTTCGAATAGTCGGAAACGGTCCAACCGGCCATCACCGGCCTAGTTGAGGTCGGTATCGACCCCTTGGAGGGGTCGATTTAGACCAGTCCCAGCCTACCCAAACTAGCTTTTTAAGGGGTTTTTTTTAAATTTTTTTTACCTTTTTAATTACTTTTTTTAATTTTTTTTGTTTTCCATGGTGTTTGGGGTGGTTTTAGCTTAGTTTTGAATGGTTTTGGGTTCCAAAAGACCCCAAGATCTCCTTTGAACATCTCGTAACCTCAAAGTGGATCACCAAAATAGAAGAGGCCAGTGAAAATACTTCTCATCATCACTTCGTAAGAGGGATGACAAATTTTGAGCTCACAAACAACCCCTCATGTAGTCACTACTGATATAAGTTAGAATTGCTACATGAAATGAGCAAGGGATATAATTCATATTTGGGCCATCATGACTTTGTCGAAGTTAACCAATAGGCAAGTTAGTACCCCTTGTGTACTTTGACGAGGTTGACTTCCAAGATTTTAGTACCCAGTCATCTTCTTGATGTTGGTTGGTTTGTCTTCCAGGTTTTCAGTACATAGTTGATGAGGTTGACTTCCAGGTTTTCAGTGCCTAGTTATCTTCCTAAGGTTGGTTGGTTTATCTTCTAGGTTTTTAATGCTTAGTTGACGTGGTTGACTTCCTGGTTTTTAGTGCCTAGTTTTGTTCCAAGATAGGTTGATTTGTCTTTCAAGTTTTTAGTTCTTAGTTGACAAGGTTGACTTCTAGGTTTTTAGTGCCCAGTCATCTTCCTAAGGTTGGTTGACTTATCTTCTAGTGACTTGTAGTAGTTATTCGACTGTTATTCCTCCAAACTCTATAAATTGATGTGCGAGTGTTCATCATTTCTCACTTCTGCAATATACATTTCTAACCTTTTCAATCACAATTTAGTTAGAAATCTGAAACCATCCCATTTCTTTTAAAAATTCTTTCATTTCAAAATGGTTCTACCAAATAAATCCAATATAGTTCCTCCCTCAAACTTACAAGAATGGTATTAGGCATCAATTCTGATCTATTCTCATGAAGAAGGAGATCATTTGAGATAATCAAGGATGCTGAAATCAAAAGTTCCTACACCATTCATAGGAACAATTTTAACAATCTTGGGGTTTATGATAGGGTACTATCTCAGAATTTTGAACTTTGTCATTTATTCAAACATGTCTCCAGGGAATAGTGTGGATAACTATGTGGAGATGTTGGTAATATTGGAGTGGAAGAACGATAAGAAGGACTGCTTGGTTTATCATCATCATGGAAAAGAATACAAGTTGACAAGGAAAGCACTGGATAAATATATGGGATTTCCAAAGGATTTCTACAACAAGATGCTTCGTGGATGGGATCCTTTACCGACATGGAACTGCCTAACTGGCCAAACTGAGTTCAAACAAGCATCTGCCTATAGTCGATGGATTCGTGATCCTTGTTTGCTCGCATTGCACTTTTACTTAAGTGGTGCATTGTTTGGTAAGTCAACTTTTGATCTTGTCATTCCTGAAGAATTACTTGTGATGGAAGAAATTTGGAATGGCACACCTGTTGATGTTTCGAGGATACTGATGGAGACACTTATGTCTACCACACAAAATCTCGGAATGATAAAATATGGGTGTCAAACGATGGTAAATCTTTTCGCACAGATTGGGAGAATTCCATATTCCACTGAAGTCTTTACTGATGAAGATGAGATTTTAAAATTAACTACGGAAGTATTCTTCGAGCATGGATTTTTGGTAAAGTGCATTGGAAAAGATAAAATCACTCATGATTGGAAATCATGGGATGAGAGAGTGGAAGTCGACAAAATAAGAGAAAGGGAAATTGCCAGGTACGAAAAATGAAAAGCAACCAACCTCTGGGGAAAGTTGAATGAACCGACGAAGGCGCAAATCTCAATTCATAAGAAAATCAATAATATTCATACGCTGATGTTTGACGTTGAGAGAGATATACGGGAATCTTATTATAAGATTAACCTGTTGATAGAATCGATTTCCTCAGAATAATTATTCGCTTTTCACTTAGGTTTAGGATTTTGTACAGTTTGTTATTTGTTGTTTGTTTAATTGTATGTCTAGTAATGTATGTTAAGTATGAAAATAAATTTGAACAACAAGACATTGATTTACAATTACTATTAGTAAATATTTATTATTTATATTTAACATGTTTGTTTTTCTAAGTTTTCCTAGGACCAAGTCTAAAAATTGAAGAAATAGACGAATTGAAGAAGGTCGCGACCATGACTATAGATCGCACCTGTGACATTATGCAGAAAAACCTTCTGTTCCTGTTGTGAAGAAAATCATGATCACGATAAGCCTTAATGATCACGAAATGAGAAGAATATGACCATTGCAGATCGTGATTTAACACGCGATAGATATCTGAAACTGCCATTAACTACTAGTTTGAAGGAAAAACTGCTATATTGACAATTTTGACTAATAAGAGGCCTATTAGAACTCTATATAAAGGTCTTGGTTGAACCCATAACCACCACAACCTTCTACAAAGCTTTATAAAGTTCTAATTCTTTCATCTCTATTCTTCTACATTCTAAACCTTTTTCAACCTTCACTTCAAAACAAAACCAACATGCCTCGTGTTAAGGTAGCCGCCAATAGAAGAGAAATCCCAAACTATCAACAAGAATATGATTATCCTTTTCCAATTCGTTCACATGAGGAGGGGAAAATATTTCAAGTTCTAAGCAAATTAGAAATCATCGGTATGATCTTTCTTAATTTGGTTTACTTGGAGACTTTAGGCCTCCATAAGCAAATGGGGATGTATATCTTTTATTTGGGTTTAAGCACATTTGTGGGAATGCGATTTCCACAAAATCGTGATTGGATTTTGATATGTCTAATAACATTTCATTTTGAAGACAAGAAGAAGAGCACAATTCAATTTCGCAACCAAGGTAGACATTATACTATCACAAGAGAGATGATGATTACTTGGTTCGGGTTTGAAGTCAAAAATTCATCAAGCATGATGAAATCTTTTCAAGCAAATCAAGTTTGGGTAGATTTAATGGGTAAGAGAGTTTTCGATCTAAAAAATTCTCCAAATAAACTTATTAAGGATGAGTGTATTCTTCTACTCCCCAAATACCTTGCCACTTCGGTATTTTGTGGAGTAGAGAACACCAAAGTCCAAAAGAGAGATTTTTTTATTCTTTCTTGTGCAATGAATAAGTAAAAAGTAGAGTTCATGGATATAATTTGAGGCATGATGAAGAAGAATTCAACAAGCATGAGGAACAAGATTGGAGCACCTGAAATTATCACCGCCATTATATTGGGTGCGCGAAATGAACTCCCCTATGTTGAACAACTGGGTGAGTACTTTAGATATATGGATGGGAGTTACTTAAAGAAAACCGGACTTCTTCAAGAGAACGATGGTGTCTATTCTTTCTACTCCTACTCCAACCGCACCAAGAAACAAATCTTGACTCATGAAGATTCTTCAGTTGGCCCATCTGATCCAACTGCTAGATGTCATCATGGAAAGGCTCCAATGATTGAAGAAGAAGATGAAGATGAAGAAGATGAAGCTCCAGAAGATTGGAAGGTGAGTATGCAACAAAAATTGGAAAATTGCCAAGCACAACTTGGGGTAATGAAAAAAACATGAAGATTCTAAAGAAGAGTAATAAATCGATGCTTCGAAAATTACTATCTTTCTTTAGAAAACAAAATTGTCAATTTACTCCTAGTCACCCGGATTCTCCTTCTCAATAGACGGATTTACTCATTTCTTTACTTTTCTTTTTTAAATTTTTAGACTACTTAGTTGTTTGTTTCGTTTTTCATTTTTAGTATAGTCTTTCACAATGAGGACATTGTGTTCTTTAGTGTGGGGGGGCATTTGTAAAAATCCCAAAAATCCAAAAAATTCGAATAAAATTAAAAAAGTTGAAGAATATGAAAATTTTCTTGATTTGTTGTCATTTATACATTATCCATACCTATACTATACTAACATATGTTCCAAGCTTATTGTGAGTGTTAGGTATTACAAGTTTGATGTTAGTGCAAATTTCGAATAAGTTGTTTCGAGTTTGAGCGCACGTTGAAAGTGTGAGCGCTTTTGGCACAACATTTAGCATTTGGCAAGGATGAGTGGTGAGTAACATTCTAAAGCAACATTTCAAGTAAGTTTCAATATATATTTCAATGCAACATGAATTAGTATAAGTTATATAGTTTTAGTTTAATGCTACCAATAAGTTAGTAGTGGAGTAATATCTAGTAGTGTTCTCATTATGAGTTTTATATGCTATTCTCGAATACATCCTATAAGTATTGAGTATGTTTAAAGTGTTGGGAAACTATAGCCATAATACTTTGAAGTGATTAATAA
This sequence comes from Euphorbia schlechtendalii, assembly GCA_949673415.1. Classification (NCBI taxonomy): domain Eukaryota; kingdom Viridiplantae; phylum Streptophyta; class Magnoliopsida; order Malpighiales; family Euphorbiaceae; genus Euphorbia; species Euphorbia schlechtendalii. The sequence continues at coordinate 25,029 of CATIWQ010260639.1, read as the reverse complement.
AGGATGAGGTTATTAAGAGAAAAAATCAAAAGCAAGAGAGGATAACCAATGAGTTATGCAAAAGGTGAGGAATGGTACAGAGCATAAACTGTAACCATTCAATGAGTGAAAAAAAGAAAAAGTAACATAGCATGAAAAATGGGTGCAAAGTACAAATTTGTACTTCATAATCATGTGCTTAAAATAAAAAAAATGAGAGACAGTGGTATGGAGCATAAAATGCAACCACTAAAAAAAGGGGAGAGTGGTATGGAGCATAAAATGCAACCACTAAGAGTGTTTTAGCATCCTAGGTTACCTAAAAATGCCTTGAGATCAATATTTTCAAAGCGTTGTCCATTTGTCCTTTATACTTTATACTATGCTTAACAGAAGGATATATTCGAGTAAGCATATAATGCTTATATGAAGACGCGATTCGGTTGGCCCTCTATTAAGTGCAAAGGTATGCAACTAGACTATATAAATTGCACATTACTAATATGTGGGAAATTTTGAACACTTTACTTGAATCTTTTGCAACATGAGAATGTGGTACTCATTACAATAGTCTTTCGCCAAATGAGGTATGAAATTGAATTACTATTTTATACACTTCTGTTGTGTTTATCTTGAGGACAAGGCAAAAGTTAAGTGTGGGGGTGTGATAAGTGTATAATTACACTTATTATCATAATATTTTTACTTATAACATGATATGGTTTAGAGTCATTTAATACTTCATATAAAAGATTTCACGTGGTATGTAGTTGTTTTTTATGCAAGTGCAGAAACTAGGTGAATCTTTGGAGTAAAATGGTCAAAGATGGAATTCTATGTACAAAGAGTGAAAAAGGTACAAAAAGATGCATGGAACACAAGGAATTGGCTTAGGATCGAAGTTGTCAAGGATCGGCAAAGTTGCAAGGAAAAATCATGAAGAAAAACATATTTCACGATCGTGACGCCCATTCGTGGTCAAGACTTATCATTCACACAAACAGAAAGTTACAAACCAATGTTCACGATCATGATATGTAAATCATGCTCGCGACTTGTGATGGTTATAGATAACTATTCTCAACTACCAACCGCTGGATAAAAATGATAAACCGCCATCAACTATCAGATGAAAAGACCTTTTGGAAGCAGTCCAGTCATGAAAAGGTGCCTTTCCATGGAAGATGAGGATGAAACTTTGCATCCAATCACATTGAAGTGATGCAACTCTTCGCCAAGGGACATGACTCTTCGTTTGGATAGACGCAACCTTTCACTCTCTATAAATAGGGTTCAAATCAACCATTTTCGTGGAATGGCATATGGGCAATGAAGAAAATGTTTATGCATAGATAGAGAGTGAAAATTTTATAGATTTCGCTAGTTCAAACTATTAGTGAGAAAAATGTATAAGTGATTCGATTCTTATTTCGATCTCTAGATTTCTACACAAATTCGAGCGATCGTTGTATGAGTGTAATTGCAAAGCACTTATCAATAAAAGATTTCATTCTTCAACATTCATTTATTCGATATTAACAAAGAATAGCATCCTAACTGAGAATATGTACGAATCAAGACTGAATTCAAAGTAGAAGTAGGAACTGCGGGAATTGACGACTCCCATTAAAAGATTGGATACGGTTTGATCAACTTTAGCTTTCACTTGCATACCTTAAAACTTTACTTTGTTTTCTACTTATACTTTCTATTTCGAAGTTTATGATATGTCTATGTGTCATAACGAGTATTTCATCTTGCGTCTGTTATATTAATCAAGTTATATGCTTTCGAGTTGACTTTAAGAGTGATTTAGGGGTTAACAAGATTGTATATAATCACTGGATCTGTGATTATAACGATGTTTAGTGAGCCAACATTTTTGGAGTGGTAACTTGCTAAATATTGCTATGTGAGAGCGACCCGTACTAAGCTTAGTATTATTGTTATACAGGTTTTTATAAGTGTCATGATTCATTTACCCTAGATTTAGAAAATTCATTTCATGTGTTGCTCTAATGTGAATTATTGAAGATTTGGGCTTTTAGAACCGTGTTTGTTAAAGTTATCTAGTGTATGAAACATTCTTGATGATTTTGCATGTTTTTCTCTTCTATACTTGCTCTTAAGGAATATCTATATAGTTTAAATCTTCTCTAATCTGTTCATGCATCTATTTATTCCTTAGTCCACCGTTTCCAAACCCTACAATTTATTTTATTTTCTTTTATTTCGTAACTCTAGTTGGTCCTTAAAACTTAATTCCTTCCCTATGGGATCGATATCTTTTAAAACTACATCGCATCTGTTATCTTGCAGTTATCAACATTTTTCTATTTGATAATCGGTACTGACAACACCTGTTCATATTAAGAACTTTTATATTATCAGTAGAAAAGATAGAAACAAGTTTTTGGCACCTTTTTCGGAGATAAGTCTTTCGAAATGAGTATATAAAAAATCTTGCAAACAAGTGGCCTGACTAGATGAAGTCACAACAAGTTAGTGGCACGACAAGGATCAAGATGCAGCAAGATAGTAGCGTGGAAAAATGGAGTCATGGTAAGACAATGGCGTGACAATGACGAGGATAAGATCCTATGAAAAATTATTCATGCATATATGTGTATGTCAATGAAGTAATTTAAATTCTCACATTTATGTTGTGCAAATGGTTAGCTAATTGTTTGCATGAATTCTTGTATGAGTATATGACTATGCATGGGAATGTGATATTTCTTTAGTTGCTTTGGCCTGGGAAGCTGATGTGTAGAACCCAAGATAATAGTACCTCATTGTACTTTAAAGTTTTGAAAATAGCAAATTGACTAGGATAGTGAAATTAATTGAGTATTAAATATACTCTTAATTAATGAAGCTGACTTGAGTTTGTTTAAGGGAAAATAACTCAGTTTGCTGAGTAATCAATTAAGTTACGGCTTAGTGTAGGAAAAGTTGAGTTTTTGCTGAGCACTGCGTAGTTTAGAAGTATATCTACTCAGCTGTGCGGAGTTAGCTTTTATTTATTAAAAGCTTATTTCTTCGACACTTAGAGAATTAAATGACACATGTGCTACTAACGAATTCTGTGAAGGATGAAATATTCTTTAGTTGCTTTTCAGATTTAAAAGCACAGAAATTAAAGAAGATTTCTAGTGGTCCTCACAAGATAAAAGGTATCAGCATGGAATGTCGGGATTCCCTCACTAAAGTCCAAAGGAAAAGGGAATTTCTGACATGCGCCGTTTCTCAGTGTCTCTGCGCAACTCTGCCAACATCAACAATGTCAACCAATCTGAATATTCCACATTAAATTCTCGTGCGCCTCTCACAAATTGAATTGCTTGAAGACAAACGAGATTTTGTCAATGGAATTTTATAACATCTCAACATTCAAATTTCTATCTCTAAACATCCTAGAATCTATCTCCAACGGGAAGATTTGAAAGATATAAAGAGAAGAGACATTGAAGATTAACGACCTTGAAAAGTTTGCACCGGCTACTTCGCAAAGCTTTAAGTATAAATATAAGACTGAAGCAAATGTTCATATTTGGTGAATCACCACAAATTTCTATTAGAGCTGAAACTCTGCGAAATTACTCCCAACTTCAAGAAATTCCAAACTCAAGCGATCAGCAAACAACAAATTTCAAATTTGTTTGTAATAGAGAGAAATAATTAAATTTAACCTTATATGGATTCAACATTTTATAAGTTGAATTCAGTTTGAAATTTTCTATTCAAATCTGAGTGTCAGTTTGGGAAGGGTACCCAAACTGAGTTAAGTGGTAGTTAGAAAGGAAGCTACTTTCTGTAAAATTGTGTCTACTCGCTGTAAAGGCTGCTCCCCTAAGTAAGGAACGAACACTAGTGGATTAAAGCTCGTAAAAGGTATCTGGGAACTGGAGGTAGGCTCGGGGCTGAACCAAGATAAAATTTTAGTGTTGAAGTTCTAAACTTTCGCTTTTAGCTTTTATCGTGTTCAGCTCATTTATCATTTTATCTCTGTGTAGTGTTTTTGCTTAAAAAACCAATATGAGCTGAGTAGAGTACTCATCAAAATATTGTAGATAAACTGTGCCAGCAAAGCTGAGCAGTTTATAAAGTTTTTATATCAACTCAGCACGCATATAAAAACTTAAATTGGTGAAACAAAATTTTATAAATCCTAAAAAGTAACCAAGATTCGCATTCACCCCCCATCTACGGTTGTTTACAAGCTGTTTAAGGACCAATAAGTGGTATCAAAGGAGTTTCTCAACTTATTGAATAATTGTCTTTGAGTCAAGGATCCATAAATGGCTTACAACAATTACAGTTCTGGTTCGGGTCAGGCAGTTCTCTTAAAGGAGGGAAGTCTGTTACCAGACTACCTCTTTTTTATGGTAATCACTACACATTTTGGAAAAATCGCATGAAAAATTTTGTCCAGTCGCAAAGCATGCAGGTTTGGCTCACTATCGAGCTTGGCCCTAGAGTTCCCACTATTGTGAGGAACGGAATTCGTGTCCTAGTAGATATAGAGGACTACGACGATGCTGATCTGAGGCTTCTCAAGGAGAATGTCGTAGCTATTAAATACTTACACTATGCGCTAGATCTTACTGAGTTCAATAGGGTCTCAAGATGAGAGACAGCACATGAAATCTGGAAAAAGCTGGAGATTACCTACGATGGGATGGACAAGGTAAAAGAGTCAAAGATCTATCTCATGCTGAAGGAGTGTGAGATATTCTCAATGGGTTCCAGCAAGGGTATTCAAAGCATGAATACCAGGTTCATTAACATCATTAATGAATTGAAGAGATTGGGAAAGGAGTTCTCTGAATGGGAGCTCGTAAAGAAGATTCTACGCACTCTTACTCTTGAGTGGAACTCAAAGAAGAGCACTACTGACTCATAAGATGTCTCCGAGGAAGTATTCGGATGACTCCAAAAGGAGTCGAGGTAAGGAAAGAGAGGGAAAATCCATTATCTTGAAAGTTGATTCATCTGATTAGTCCACCAGCTGCGACTCTGATGAGCAAATGGCCCTTCTGAGTAGGCATTTCAAATGCTTCATGAAGAAGAATGGGAAGTTCAACAAGAAGAAGTTTCCCGGTAAAATCAAGTCAACCCAGCATCGGCATGGAGTTGAGAAAGGACCCAAGAAGGAACAGAGCAAAGACATCAAGTGCTTTGGTAGTAGAGAGAAAGGACAAATCCAATCCAGCTATTCTAAGGCGAAGAAGGACAGATTCAAGAAAGGGTTAGTAAGAAGAATGAGTCACTTGCTGCCACCTAGAGCAACTCAGAAGAATCCTCATCATTTAATGAGGAAGCAACTGATTCCACCAACCTCTATCTTATGGCCATCGAGAATCAAAGGGGCGAAGGCTCAACATCTATCTCAAGTAGAGATCAATCCGCTACTGACTCTGAAGTTGAGCATAATAAGGGAAAGGCTCCTGAAGCGGAGGCGCACCTTTGATTCGCTGATGACTCTAAAATGTGGTATGTGGATAGCGGATGCTCAAGGCATATGACGGGAGATGAAAGTCAGTTCATCTCACTAGGGCACAAAAGAAATGGAAGTGTCAATTTTGGAGATAACTAAAAAGGCAAGATTGTGGGTTGTGGCACTATCGGTGTCTCTCCTTCAATCGAAGAGGTTTCTCTTGTCAAATGTCTGAAGTTCAACTTCCTTAGTGTAGCCCAGCTTTGTGACAAAGGCAGAAAGGTTACATTCGACTCAGCAATATGCTCAATAATTGACTATAAGACTGATTCTACTATTCTCTTTGCTCCTCAAATCAATAATGTATATATGATTTATTTATCCCCTGGCTCCACTAATGTATGTCTTGTATCTAAGGAGGATAACTCGTGGCTTTAGCATATAAGGTTGGGACATATAAATATGAACATTTTATCCAAATTGGCCAAAAAGCAATTAGTTGTGGGGTTACCAAGCATCAGCTTTGAAAAGGATAAACTATGCTCAGCTTGCTAACTAGGTAAGCAAGTTAAGAAATCTTTTAATTTAATTAATCACGTAGTAACTAAGCGACCGTTGGAGCTCCTCCACCTGGATCTTTTTGGCCCAGTTCAGCCAATGAAAATGGGTGGTAAGAGATTACCGTTGGTGGTTGTGGATGACTTCACAAGATTCACTTGGGTAGTCTTGCTGAGTAGCAAAGATGAGACATATGAATCTTTTATCAAGCTCAGTAACTAGATAATGAATGAAATAGGAACTAAAATCAGTAGAATTCGAAGTGATCATGGATGTGAATTAGAGAATTTCAATTTCAAAGAATTCTATTTAGTGCATGGTATTGACCACAACTTCTCTTCTCCTTATATGCCTCAACAAAATGGGGTTGTTGAAAGGAAGAATAGAACCATAGTTGAAATGGCTCGATCCATGCTGAGTGATAGAAATATACTAAAGTACTTTTGGGGAAAAGCTGTTAACACAGCCTGTTATATCTTGAATCAGGTTTTAATTCACCCTATTCTTGAGAAGACATCATATGAATTTTGCCGAGTGTGCAAGCCTAATATTGGTAATCTCAAATCATTTGGATGTAGGTATTTTATTCTTAACACCAAGGAGCAACTAGGTAAGTTTTATCCTAAGTCTGATGAAGGTATCTTTCTAGGATACTCAACTAATAGTAGGGCATATAGAATATATGTCAAATGAACCAGCCTATTAGAGGAGTCTATGCATGTAGATTTTGATGAAACTAACAATGCAGATAGACGTCCATCTAATGAAGATGAAGGAGTACCCTAGCAAGCATATCTACTTAGCATGCCACTTTTTTTGCTACCCAACCTAGCACAAGAACCTAAAGCTGAGGAAGCCAAAGATGATGAGGATCTTTCTATCAACTTCAACAATGGCGAAGATCATCCTCCACCTCAGCATCTCATTATTGATCCTCCAACAGTTGATCCGAGTCTTCCAAGAGAGATTAGAGTTCATTGCAACCATCTGATTTGATAGCATAGTTGATGATATTCATAATCTAGTGATGACACGAGGTTAGATTAGCAAGATGATGAGTTATCCAGCCTTCATATTATTGATCGAACTAAAGAATTTTAAAGATGTAGAAGGAGATGATTATTGGATGATCACAATGCAAGAGGAGCTGGATCAGTTCAATCACAATGATGTTTGGGATCTAGTTCCAAAGTCAAAAGGGAAATCAATTATTGGAACCAAATGGGTTTTCAAGAACAAGCTAGATGAAGAAGGCTCTGTTGTCAGGAACAAAGCTGGGCTTGTTAGGCAAGGCTACAACCAGTAAGAAGGAATAGATTATGATGAGAATTATGCTCCTGTAGCTCGGCCTGAAGTAATTCAAATCTTGTGTGCTTTTGCATCTCATATGAACTTCAAATTATTTCAAATGGATGTTAAGAGTGCATTCTTGAATGGATTCATTCAGGAAGAAGTCTATGTTCACCATCCTTCAGGCTTTGAAGATCTGAAGAATCCTGAGCATATCTTCAAATGAAGAAAGTTCTCTATGTATTGAAGAAAGCTCCTAGATCTTGGTATGAGAGGCTTTCCAATTTCTTAACCAGCAAAAGCTATAAAAGAGGAAAAGCAGATACGACTTTGTTTATCAAGCGAAGAATGGAAGATGTGTTACTAGTCCAAATATATGTTGATGATATCATATTTAAAGCAACTGATGAGAAGCTATGCAAGGAGTTCAGCAAGCAAATGAAGAGAGAGTTCAAAATGTCTATGATGGGAGAGCTCAATTTCTTTCTTGGTCTTCAAATCAAGCTGACTGAAGATGGAAACTTCATCAGTCAAGTTAAGTATACCAGAGTAGTCCTAAAGAAATTTGACATGGAACATTCAAAGGCAATGTCCACTCCTATGGCCATTGATACTATCCTCAGTAAAGATGAAGCTGGAAAAAAAGTTGACAACAAGTTCTACAAAGGAATCATTGGGTCTCTTCTTTATCTCACTGCTAGTAGGATAGACATTCAGTATGATGTGTGCTACTGTGCTCGCTTTCAAGCTGACCCTAAAGAATCTCATTTAGCCACTATGAAGAGAATTCTCAGGTACTTGCAAGGATTAATTAAAGCAGGTCTATGGTATCCCAGTAGCTTAGATTTTACTTTCATAAATGCTGATTATGGTAGAGACAAGCTCGTTAGGAAAAGTACAACAGGAGGATGCCATTTTCTTGTAGAGTGTCTTGTCTCATGGTATAGTAAGAAGTAAAATTCTATTGCATTGAGTACAACTAAAGTTGAGTACATGGCAGTAGGAAGTTGTGTAGCACAACTGAAGTTGAGTACATGGCAGTAGGAAGTTGTGTAGCACAACTGATATGGATTAAGCAGTAATTGGAAGATTATAGTATAAAGTTAAATTGTCTCGAAGTTATGTGTGATAACAAGAGCGCAATTGACCTATCCAAAAATCCAGTTCACCATGGCAGGATAAAGCATGTTAATATTAGACAACACTTCATTAGGGATCATGTGCTACAAGGAGATGTCAAGCTGGAGCATGTTCCTTTTGAGGAACAATGGGATGACATTTTCACCAAGACATTGCCAAAGGAGCAATTCAATACTTTGAGGTAGTTGATAGCAATGGCTAATCCACAATGAAGAAGAAAAAGGAAGTTGAAATTCTCAGAATTTTGGCTAAGTGTTGGAGATCAAGCCTTGAGAAGACACATGGATAACATTGTCAGAATTTTAAAGTAACGGCGTGAGGAACAGTTTCACGGTTAAAATTCAAGTTCCACGTTTTCAAAAAGACATGCGTTTGAAGAGGAATTAATTTTATCAAAACTCACCATTTTACTAAGGCGGTTAATCTTATGCTCATCTCAGTGTTCATTTTCATCTTGAGCTCTTGTAGCGCCATGTACCCCTGAGAGTTGCAATCATCTATATAAGGTGAATAGTTGATGAGAGAAGGTTACTTGCTTTCTATGAATTTGAAATCCAAAGCATTCGAACCCTAATTTCTCTTCTCTTTTGATCCTTAATTTTTCTCTGAAATGGAAATTACCAGAACCACCTTCAGACTTAAGAGCACCACATCAATGAAAATGGTAGTGAATGTTGAAGGAAAAACCGAAAAATTGACTCTGCAAGAAGGAACCCTTTTCACCAAGGTTGAATGGGCTGATAATCTAGAGTTCAGTCCCCTTTACGAAGTGCACTATGAAGGGTTTCTATGAAACAAAACATGCACAGGATCATCAAGCGACAACATCTGAGTTCCTTCATGAAGATGGAAGGTCCTGCTATCACAGGACTCATCAGAGCCTTCTACTCAAACCTCTACACCATCCAAGGGTTTGATGATGTTCTGATGATTGATTTCAGAGGTAAATCCACTCTCATATATGCAAGATTGATAGGGAGCATCCTCAACATGCCTAACAAGGGCACTCAGCTCCGCAAAACTAGCGACGAAGACACCGTAATCATTCCTGAAGATTGGGAGCTCCCCGCCAATTATGTATCAAGGGAGATAGTAGCAAGCGGGATGAGCTAGACCACTAAAATGTGCTATGAACTGGTGGTTAAGCTACCGCTACCACAAACTGGGTTTGTGATTAGCTGCACCTACTTTGAGAGGTGTGTGGTGTACCATATAGTAGAGGGTAAGGAGCTAAACTGGCCAGTTGTGATTCATCACCATTTGACCAAGCTAACTACTATGTATCACTATGGTTACCTCATTTCCGAACTTATGAGGGCAATGAAAGTGAACATCACTCAGTTTTTAGGGGAGTCTTGTAACACATTTTTGCATGTGAAGAAGAGATTTGAGATGGCTCACTTAAACAAACTTGTTCACAACCAAGTACATACTAGGTAAATAAGGGATAACAAAAGTGCAAGCTGAAGTGCGTACCGATAGTAGTACCTGTGGACATCATAAAGGAGGATGAATATGGCTTCATGGTGGACTTCAATGACAGTGATGACTTAGACAAAGTCCCCATATGCACCATCCTAGAGAAAGTACCGCCTCCTAACCCAAGTAGAAGGCTGTTTCCTCCAAGACCAGGGGGAAGAGTCCTGCAAAATCCAAAGCCGATGAGGCCCCTGCTCATCCTCAATGTCAAAGAAGGTAAATGAAGGATAAAACCAGTACCCAAAGAAAAGCGAAGACTAAAATTCAAGCTGAGCAATAGGCGGAGGAACAGGAAGATGCAACTAAGGCTGATTAGTCCCTACGCTAAAAAAGCGCAAAATGGTTCTTTTTGAGAAGTCAAAGGAGCAGGGCGAGAGCAAAAAGTCCAAAGAAGAGGACGCTTTGAGTCCTAGCGCTACGATTGAAGTTCAAGGAGTATTTGCCAAATTTAAAGGTACTCAGCACAAGTGTTCTACCACTAGTAGGCACCTGCAACGAAATGTGCAGGTGTTGAGCAATGAAGAACATGTTGGAGACACCCTCTGCCTAATTCCTGAGGAGTTTGATCCCCAGGAACCCAACATCCCCACACCCTCTTTCACTCATGTTGACCAGTCTTCTACTCAACCTGAGTAACCCCAAGCTGACCCATCCTTGGGTCAAATAGCTAACCAAGAGATTCCTCAAAATCCTACCCTCTCTTCTTCTGTAAATCCTCAAATCCCAAATTCTCCTATAAATCCTTCAAAACCCCCAGTTCTTACTCCTGTAGATATAGAAAAACCAATTGTAAATTCTCCTCCTCCATCAAACACTGTACATTCTCCTATTGATATTCCTTCCTCACCTATTAATACCCAAAACTCTCCTATTCATATTTCTTCACCCACAAAAAGTCATGATATTTTTTCTTCTAACCATTCACCAATAAATCCCTTCTACACATTCTTCTTCTATACAAAATAAAACCCAAACCATTCCTTATATATCCCTAGTACTTTTATTCCACTCAACCAAAACATCCCCCTACTTCTTTAATTGTAAATTCTTCTGAACCACCCTCTTCTTCAAACCCATCCTCTACCCCCTTAACCCCTCTAGTTAGGGAAGTTCCCAATGCTGAGAACTACGCTCAGTAGGGACACGCAAGTGGTCAAAATGCTGAGGCAAATTTTACAGCCTATGAAGTAACTTAACCCAGCAAAGAGCCAATCCTCGAGGATTTGGCTGATACATCTTTCTTAGCAGAAATCAGAGAGTTAGCTAGGAAGAAATTGTTAGACTTGTTCTCCAAACCTAAGGCAAAGTTAACTAAGATTGAACAACACACAAGTGTGCTTAGCAAATCTCTCTACTTCGAGGAGTTTGAGAGGATCCAGGATAGCTTGTTGGCTATTGAAAATCACTTGGCAAAAGTGAGTGCCAAGAATTTGGTGGATAAGATGGCTCTAATTCTCACTAGATTGACAGATTATGCAGCCCATCTTGGGGCAATAATCACTGCTATCCCCACGTCTATTGCAATGGCTAATGCTGTTGCAGAAAAGATAAAGGGTAGTGTGGATGCTGCTACTAAACAGCTGAGTCTCTTGAGTACTAATATGGTAACTCAAGTGACACAGGTCCACAATCTAGGTGAGGAGCAGGCCAAAATAAAGAGGCTAACAAATAGCAATATCGAGAATGTCCTCAAAGAGGTAGAACTCACAAAGGACGTTGGCTACAGCATCACTAATTTAGTTAAGGCCCGGTCAAAATTCTTGTTCCATCATGACAACAAAAAAAGATAAAGTGGTGAAGTTGCTGAAGGATATCTCAACAAAAATGGACAAGGCCCCTGTCGTCAATCTTGAATCTCTTTATAACAAATTGGACACTATTTAGCGAGAAGTCAATGAGCACACATCAGATAAAGTCTCCTCATTGCAGAAGCTCCTTATCACTGCAATGGGAAAGATTTTTCCAAACATGTCAACTCTTAGCTTGCCTGCTACAGACTCTCTATGCACTAAGACTGGACTGACCATTCACACCAAATTGAATGTCATAAAGTCAAAGGTAGAAGACCTGTAGAAGAATATTGGAACTCTGTTGAAAATGGAAAAATTGGATGCAAAAGATATTGATTACACTGTAAAGTGTATATAATCTATTGGTTCCAAAGTTCTTGACATTTAAGTGCAACTGAAGATCGCACTGATTGCAACAAACTTCCAAGGACTTCTTTAATGCTTTCAATAGTTTACATGTCAAGGGTTTGACCAGATTGTGCACCACTTTAGATGTCACCATCTTCTTCTTAGCGGGTTTAATGACCCAGAATTTCTTACCAATAAGGGAAAAGAGTAACTGGAGTAAGAGATTTCCCCGCAAATTATAGGCTAGGAAGAGAACTTCCAAGCTGCCCTCGATGCCTTCAATACCTACCTTGAACAAATTGTGCAAGGTCATATAGCAAAGGGGGGAGAAGGTAGCTAAACATGCTCTTCGAATGGTGAATCTTAAAAAGGGATCTCTTCCAAACCAACCATTTCATCATAATCCTCCTCAGCAGCAACATCCAAAGACTAATCAAGACAAGACTGTTGGCTCCTCCTCCTACATCGCATAGAAAATAGTATAGGCAATGTTCTTTCTAGTTTTTAGAACTTATAATAGGATTTAGCTGTGTAATCTTATTTTAGAACATAATTAATGTACTGACTAAGTTAAATTGGAAATTATAAAAAATTACAAGTTCCTACCTCAAGTTAAGATCTTCTTAACTTTATTTTATGATGTATGTATGTTTCTGCTGTGAAATTGACTATATGATACAGGAACTCATACAAGAGATAAACATTAAAGTAAACTCACTCACTCAGTATGGGGGAGTTCTTGTTCTTGAAGAATACTCACTCAGTATAGGGGAGTTCAAGTTGACTAAGGAAAATCACTCAACAAAAGGGAGTCTTACATTGCTTTTCAGGTATTCTTTATATCTCTAAATTATTTATTCAATTAACTTCTTCTACTACCTGGTTTGCTATCTATCCAAAATGGGGGAAATTGTACAACCCAAGATAATAGTACCTCACAGTACTTTAAAGTTTTGGAAATAGCAAACTGACTAGGATAGTGAAATTAACTGAGTACTAAGTATACTCTTAATTAATTAAGCTTACTTGAGTTTGTTTAAGGGAAAACAACTCAATTTGCTGAGTAATTAATTAAGTTATGGCTTAGTATAGGAAAAGCTATGTACTGAGTACTACGTAGTATAGAAGTATATCTACTTAGCTATGCTGAGTTAGCTTTTATTTATTAAAAGCTAATTTCTTTGACACTTAGAGAATTAAATGACACATGTGCTACTAACGAATTCTGTGAGAGACGGAATATTCTTTAGAATCTTTTCAGGTTAAAAAGCATTGATATTAAAGAAGATTTTCATTAATGTCAACCAAACTGAAGATTCCACGTTGCATTCTCGCGTTCCTCTCTCAAATTGAATTGCTTGAAGACAAACAAGATTTTGTCAATGAAATTATATCGTACCTCAACATTCAAATGTCTATCTCTAAACGTCTTGGAGTCTGTCTTCAATGGGAAGATTAGAAAGATATGAAGTGAAGAGAAATTGAAGATCAACGACCTTGAAATGTTTACAACGGTTACTTCGTAAAGCTTCAATTATAAATATAAGGTTGAAGTAGACATTCAAATTTGGTGAATCACCTTGAATTTCTTTTAGAACTGAAACTCTGTAAAATTACTCTCAGCTTCAAGAAATTCCATACTCAACCAATCAACAAACAACAAATTTCAAATCTATTTGTAATAAAGAGAAATACTTAGATTTAACCTTGTAAGGATTCAACATTTTATAAGTTGAATTCAATCTGAAATTTTCTATTCAAATCTGAGTGTTAGTTTGGGAAGGGTACCCAAACTAAGTTGAGTGGTAGTTAGAAAGGAAGATACTTTCTGTAAAATTGTGTCTACCCGCTATAAAGGCTACTTCGCCTAAGTAAGGAATGAACACTAGTGGATTAAAGCTTGAAAAAGGTATCCGGGGATTAGAAGTAGGCTCGGGGTCGAAACAGGATAAAATTCAGGTGTTGAAGTTCTAAACTTTCGCTTTTAGCTTTTACCATGTTCGTCTCATTCATCATTTTATTTCTGTGTAGTGTTTTCGCTTGAGAAACCAATCCGAGTTGAGTTGAGTACTCAACAAAAGATTGTAGATAAAAGATTGTAGAAACCAATCTGAGCAGTTTATAAAGTTTATATCAACTCAGCACACATATAAAAACATAACTTGGTGAAACAAAATTTTATAAATCCTAAAAAGTAACCAAGATTCGCATTCACCCCCCTGCAGTTTTTTACAAGCTGTCTAAACACCAACATGATGCTCTTGTGGTGACTTGGCATTCCTGAGTGGTTGATGTTGGATTCCTTTGGACTAGTCAACAAGGATGGACTTGGGTTCGAGTTAAAATTTTAGTTGATATAGGACTGAAGCCTAATTTGAAGCTTTAATTTGGTTATGAAAAGATTTGGTTGAGTTTTCAAACTTTTGACATTCAAATTCCTCTTGAGTATTGCATTAATAACACTAACATTGGTCTTGACTTGATCCATTGTATATTGAGCCTCAAAGCTTGCTAGTTGCTCCCCATTGTGACAATCCTTATTGCGAAGGAAGTTTGATGATATTCGCCCATTACCCATGGGATAGATAACTGATGTCCTTTTCCATTTTAAAAAGATGTGATGAATTGAATACGTTTTGTTTATTTTTGTTCTAGTTTTTGCATAGAATACCCTCGCGGGTTTTCAATCTATTGAACATTATCTTAACTTTTTCTTGGATCGCCCTTTTGGGTTTTCAATCCAGCAGACTCATTTTTTGCATAGACTATCTTTTTCGGATTTTCACCCTATCTTCTCTTTTTCTTCTTCTTTTATCTAATTATGAAGATACACGTAATGATTCAACAAAAAATGACATTTCTATGAATGAAAATAACCAAGGTATAAAAGTATCCAATGATTCAACCCCTATTGTTAACTTGTTCTTTTAGGTCTTCATGTTGATAGCTGATTATTTTCTCTCATTGTCATAATTTTTTCCCAAATTGCCCTTTTCAGGTTTTCACTTTGATGGACTATTCAACAAGAAAATACCCTAATTTTTTTCAACAATATGAAGAAGGATAGTTGATGGGCTTGCTATATAATTTCTCTTTTTTTATTATGTGGTTTTTCAATCATTTATTCGTTTCACTAAAGGTTATAGCGCTTAAGCTGGTCCTTATTGATCGGATTCATGAATTCATTGTCATCTATGTCTATTTTTTATTGCACCTTTTCTAAGAATCTTCTTGATCGTAAACGACCCTTCCTAATTGGATTTGAACTTTCCTCTAGCGTTGCACTTAAGTCGGTCCTGATTGATCAGATTCACGAAATCATTATCATTCATATCTATTTTTTACTACTCGTTTTCTAAGAATATTCTTGATCTCGAACGACCCTTCCTAATTGTGTATGAACTTTCCTCTAGCGTTAACATTGGAGGGTTTCACCTGCTTTGAGACTAAGTCCCTTGCGTTCAATTATTGCTTTTGAATTTTGACTTTGCTATCGTAAGCTCTCGCTGTGTGTTGCTGATAGATCCGAAGATATTCTAAAACCCTCAAACAATGCTCATTAATCATGCTCAATTGCTCAAAACTGATTTTTACCCAATTTGACTCTTTTAGACTAACTTCTGTGGCTACCCTTAAGGATCTAACTTTGGTTTTCACCGGTAGAATGGCTTCAATACCATAGAATAATGAGACAGGAGTCTGATCTATTACAATTTGCTCACTAATTCTACACCCCAAAGCATAAGTGGAAGTTTATATTCCCAATCATGGTAAGTGGTCACCATTTATGACAAAATCTTCTTGATAGACTTATTCACTGCTTTCATTACCTCATTGGCTTGAGGTCTATAGGGAGAAGAGCGATGATGTTCGATGCTAAAATTTTCAAATAGATTGGTTGTTTCCCCTTAAAACAAAACTCCATTATCAAACAAAATATGGTGAGGCATTCCATAGCATGCAAAGATATGCTTCTCAATGAACTTACCATTTTCTTGGCGGTTATATTGGTGAAAGATTCAACCTCTAATAACTTAGAGAAGTATTTGACAAACACAACAATATAATGATGACCATTAGTCAAAGAGGGTCGGATCTTGCAATTAATATCAATCCCCCACGCTGAGAATGGCCAAGGAGTTGAAAGATTATGGAGATCTGATGGAGGAAAATGATAAATGTCCCTGCACATTTGGCATTCATGGAACTTTTTCACTTTGGACATGGAATTATCTATGATGGTAGTAAAAAATCCTTACCACTGAATCTTCTTAGCTAAGGCAAAGCAATTCATGTGAGGGCTGCAATCTCCCCCATGGATACGAATTCATGACCAGAGAAGCTTCTTTTTCTAGAAGACATCATAGAAGCAATTCGTCACTAGTGTGCTTAAAGAGATCATCACCGAAAATTCTGAACTGAGCGGACAACCAACCTAGAGGTAACCATACAGAGTATATTGCCCTTAATAGGAACTCCCTATCTTGGATCAATCGAACTATGTCTCTATACCAACAATTCACATTTGTGCTAATCACGACCAAGATGGAAAGATAATAAAATGGTTCCTTGGATGATTGAAGAACCATGGGCTTGATGGGTTGGGATTGAGGACCTTCCCACATAGAAGTTAGAGTAGCAAAAGAATCCACCATCTGACTCTCATATTGAGGGATATGCTGAAATAAACGCTTCTTTGAATTTTGCGACCAATTCCCAAATTGGCATCAAGATAAGGCCAAAGTGACTATTCTTTGATTTACCAACCTCTGACAACTTACCAAATGAAATCACCTCTGATAATGAATTCTATTGCCTTGGTATTTCTTAAAGCTTGCATACCAAAGAGACATACTCATCTCCCCCTTTATTGGGTATGGGAAATTTAAGATTCTAAGAGAGTGGGATGACCTCATTTGGAAGTGTTATTAAGATAGCCCCAAGCCCTACCCCTCGATGATTCATAACCTCGTCAAAGAACATTTTCCATCCTCATTCAATAACTTAACGGGCGCTAGCTGCTCATCGGGTAGGTCCAAGTTCTGAACATAGTAGAGTCGAGGACTTGATTTGTGAGGAATTGGGTGACTGTTCGGCCTTTGATCACCTTGTTCGTGACACATTCAAGATCGAACTTAAAATGAGAAGAACCAAGTGAGAGAGCTTACCGGCTAATGTCAGTGACTGGCATAAATATTTCATGGGATCAATCTTAGCCACCGCTTCAATTCTTTAGGACTAGAAGTAGTGTCAGAGCTTCTCAGTGAGCTAGACCATTGTTACGGAAGTCTTCTCAACAACCGTACATTGACTCTCGAACTCAAGAAATTTTTTTCTAAGATATTACACTGCATACTCTCACTTATCATCTTGGTTTTGGAAAAGCATTGCACATATTGAGCATTCTTCGCTAGGTAGATAAAGGATGAGGGGCTTGTCAGGAGTCGACGACTTTAGAATTAGTGGACTGATCCAATAAGTCTTTATTTTTTTGAAGGCCAGTTGACATTGTTCATTCCAGATGATTAGCTACTACTTCTTCGGTAACTAGAATATGGGCTCATGATGGAGAAAATTTATCCCAACCTTGAGGGACTTTGGCTTCGAGCTGGTTCGGTACTTCTACCCATTTCAGGTGCAGTCAACTCAATTTTCACTTTAGTAGTCTGAACTCAGAATTCTATGCTCTGCATTAGCTCTGGCAACATCCGGTATATCTTCATAAGATTAGGTAAAAGCGCTCATGTGACGTTTAAGCACATTTTTAATCTCTCTTTCTTCACTAGGGTTTAAATCATTGAAATAGACGATTCATTTGGACCCAGGGTAATTTCAAGCAAAGACACATCATGTATGTTACAATTTTTATGTGTAAACTCATATGAATGCATGGTGCCATTAGGTGAAACATCAAACAAGTAAGCAAAGTCTGGATATTTCATAAAAATAAATGTCTTACATATAGAGTTTATTAAAATAAAAATTACATCAGAGTAATCTCTCCTTCCTCCAAAAGCAGAGGGTCTTCCTTGGTGATGGCAGTAATAGGAGCAAACGGAGTGGTAGAGGCATGAATTACCTAAGTAATAGTAAAGAAATAGGTGGCATCCATATTGTTTGAGGTGGGCCCTTCGAACACCATCCAAGACTGTCCCTTATGATCTATGAGTTCAATTTGCCCTCTGTGTAGCTCTTGGTTACAATTGTGGAAATTGGCATGTCACGAAAAGTAGACTCCTTATTCTCATTTCATTTTTAATGAGGAGAAAAATCTAATCCCACCTTAGGCTCTTTAGCTCTTGATATACCCTGGTGATTTTTTCCTAAGTTTGTCTTGCATAGCTGAATTACCTAAGTTCATCATTTTTCTCACTTTCTTTATTGATTTATCATGCATAGCTGATACCTCCTTTTTGGCTTGTGGAGGTAAATTATCGACAATGTTTGGCTTTAAAGCAGGAGCTAAAAACTTCTCTTCTTGATCAACTTATGAATATCCCTAACAATTGTTCTTGTGATGTCCCACCTTTATATGATAAACACGGATTCCATTCACTAGAACTTGGTTGGACAAATGGATTCAAGTTTTCCCTGATCCCAAGCTCTCGAAGCTTTGAGAAGAGTTGAGTTAAAGTCTCAAACATACGGGGAGATACCAGATCTATCTCTTTTTAAAGTCTGGGCAACATTCACATCAACATGTTTTACAATTTGGATAGTAACTTATTTTCTTATTAGAAAAGAAACAAATGTTTCCCCTTTGGCAGTCCTTTAGTACCCTATCCCTCCAAGTTACAAGTTAGATGTTTTCTCAACCTTGAGAGCTTTTTCCAACTGCTCAGCTTTGATAAAGACATCATTTCAGTTGGAATACTCATTAATCCCCAAGCATACTCTATAGAATGGAATTGCTCCATCGAGGAGTTTCGCAATCACCTTTGGTAGGTTATGTCTATCCCTTAAGGGGACCTGCATAGCCATCCATCTATTATAGTAGGACTTGAAAATCTCTACTTACCTTTGTTTGACCCAATTTAGATTTTGCATCATAGTTTGACAATTCTTGATGTGGGAGCGCGGATCACCCACTCCTTTGTAACTCACAAACTTCGACATGATAAAATCATGTGAGACCCAATCTTCATCCCATGAATAGTTGGTTGATTAAGGATGAGTAAGAATAGGACTACTTTGTGAGGCCAAGAATTGCTGCAAAAAATTAGCAAACTCGGGGGAAAGTCCAGTGGAGTGGGTCCCTCGACCCCTTGGGTGAAGAGCTCATGGTTTTGAGTTTCAATAGTTGTCTGGTGAAAAGGAGTAGGTTGGACACAAGTTAGGTCCCTTGGCAAGACAAAGAGTTGTAGTTGATTTCAAGATTGTTGGAAACCTAGAATTGATTCGCAAAGACAACTAGTTTAGTGTAGAAATCTTGAAATTGAGGTACCCCTAAACAGGATTTAGCTAAGGGCTGAGAGTTGGATTCTGATATAAATAGCATAGGAGCAGAGGACTGCGCCTCAGATCCGACATTTACCAAATTGACTCACAAATTGCTATTGAAAAGCTATTCTGGAAGGACCCTAGAATGAAAAGTTAGGCATGGCTCGCCTAGACACTCTAAATAGAAAGATTTTTTGAGAATTGTGGTGGCATTGATAGCCTGGCCCATAACCTTGATGAAGATGTGAAAAGTGGCCCGAGTAGGCCACCAATTGATATCGAGCCTGGTTTTAAAGAGAATTATTATTAGATTAAAGAGTAGAGGGATGCCCCCGACTAATAACTAGGCAAAGCCGAGAAGAACCTAATTAGAGATCCCCATGGGTAGGCTGACAATTAGTAGAAGGGGGTTTTCAATAAAAAAAATGTGATAAAAATTCTTCTCCTTTGAAAGAAGAGCCCTCATAAAAGCCTAAAGAGCTGCTTAAAACTACAAATAAGTAAGCATTCTAGTCATCACTACCTCTGGATCTAGCCCATTACCGAATTGAGGACCTCCCCCCAAATGGGAGTCAGTTAGCTACTGATGCTCACCCTGATGGCTCTCATCCTCTCCTAGTGGATTAACCATATTGGAAAGCATAAACTGATCAAAGTCACTTGTAGCAAAGAACTGAATACCCTCTTGAATGCCACTTGGCGACAATTGAATGAGATGTTCCTTCGGACGCACCCACGCTATATGCTAAATAAGATTGGGTTAGGTCATGTATGTTATGATGTTTTATATATTTATGATTCCTAAAGGTTTTTCGAACACTCACGAAGCGATGAAATGATAACCCAACCTTTGGGTGAAAATGTCTAGAGAGATCGATGTGATCTCTAAAGGGATGAGCTTGAATGCGGTGAATTGAAGTGGAATGTTAGTTTTTTAGTGTGGGTGAGGAAATGGTGGTAATGCCTTACCTTGGTAATAATCCCATGTTACGATAACTTGGAGTGTGTGGACCTTTATTTTTAGGTAAAACAATGAGTTATACCCTTATGTTGTGTAAATTGATGAATGAATTGATGTTTGCATTTATTTAGAATCATATATGTGGTGAAAATGAATGAATCAAGTATTGGACTCAATTGGGCAAAGGTTCGGATGCTGATTGAGTATCGCAAATGAGTGGGTATGTCATTTTGGCATGTTCCCTAAGATGATGTGACCTCGATCATCTTTAAGTTTGATGAATACCGATAGGGTATTCATGATGATTTGGGTTTATTCGTGTGTCATGATACATCATAAGTGCTCTAAAACCCTAAAGTAATAAAAGAATTATAAAACAAGATTGTTTTATGATTATATGTTTCCTAAAGGTTTTTCAAACCCTCATGAAGCGATGAAATGATATCCCAACCTTCGGGTATGGAGATCGAGAAAGATCAATGTGACCTCTCTAAGGATGTGCTTGAATGGAATAAATGTAATGATCTTGTTTACATTGAAACAAGAGTGTTAAGGGTAGTAAGCCTTACCACGGTGACATCCTTATGTCACGATTAAATGAGAACTTCATTTTCGAGTAAGATAATGTTTTATACCTTTATGATAGATGAATAAATGAATTAATGTTGATGTTTATTTTGTATCACAAATGTGGCAAAATGAATGAGTTGAGTACATGACTCAAGTTGAGTAGAGTTTCAGATGCCTTTTGGGCATTATAAATGTTGGGATATGACATGTTGATGCATTTTGTAAGGCTACGCGACCTCAAGTGTCTTTATGACTAACTTATACTAATGTGGTATATCATGATGTTTAGGGTTTATTCGTGATGTCATATTACTTCATGAGAGCTCTTAAACCATAAACTAATAAAAGAATGAGTGTGTCCATAAATTAGTGTCTGCACAAAAGAATGTGGTTAGTATGATATACATGGTGTGAGAGGTTATTTTATTTGCATATGTAATGGATGGAAAAGATATTAAACACATAACAGGTAGCATGCATGCAATATACAATTCTTTCAACCATACGCCTTCTGTGGAATAAAGGGTTTGGCTTCTAAATCTAAGCTTGTATCATCTTGACACCACGAGGATGTCAAGGAGAGAACCTACACAATGCACATGATGCTATATGAGAAGTTACTACAATGATGCTATATGAGTTCGATAATAAGGGTTATTGATGTAGAAGGTTCTTGTTACACTATGATACACTCCAAGTCTCTCCCCAAATAGGTGCAAACGAGGGAGGTACATGTGATATGGCAACAAGTGATCAACACACTAGGTGTCCTCGATCCCCATGAGGTCACAACTAATACTTTCATTGCTTCACGGTGAAAATATTTAACATTAAGGCTTATCCATCTATTGCATATGCTTTTGATGAAATATTTTAGAGGTGGATAAAATCATTTAACAACCTTTCATTACTCATCAAAGTCTTTTAAAATTTTAAGTTTAAAAAGAAGAATGATCCCTAGCGGAGTCGCCACTATGAGCCGACAATGTTTTTTTACCCGTGCAGCCAGTGTGAGGCGCTGGCCTCGTGATATCAGTCATGGGGGTTTTATGAAAACATGAATGAGAACGAAAAGTTTTGTAGAGACTCGAGGCCTAAACCTCTCATTTACATTGTTACGGAGTCGCCACCCTGATTAGCTCTTCCAAGAAATCAGGTATAGCCTAGATCCGTTAAGCCTAAACCACACTGTAGTAAAGAGATTTAGGTGTCGGATGAGTTACCTACTTCGTTGTTATTTGAGTTTAGATTACATGCACCTTACCACCTTTAAGATATTTCTATTTATTTCTAACCATTTTTTATTATGTTAGAGTTAATCACACATATGTGGAAAGCAATAAATAAAGCAATGAAGAAATAAAAGAAAGTGATAATTAAAGTAAATAAAAGGCTTCTAACCTAAAGGGGGTAGGGTAAATAATACAAACCATAGGGTAATATATAATTGTCCTATATACAAATGATCTACAAATATATTTTCTTTACAATTACAATACCCGAAGGAAATTAAAACACTAACTTACCTATAACCTAAATTACCTACATCCACAAAGGTTAGCACGATGTATATCACGACATCTTGGCATAATTAGTAACCAAATAAGAAGCAGTTAGTAGCATAAGTTAAATTAGGGTGAATCGCATGCTAATGGATTTAAAAATGGGGAATTCGGGTTCCCCGCGCGGTTTTATTAAAAAATAATTGATTTTAGACTTGATTTACCATATTCTATTGTTTAGAATTAAACATGGCATAAATGAGGTCGGTTGTCGGAGAAAAAAAGGATTTCCCATCATGTGGGGCCTAAAATAGTAATGAACAGTAAGAAAATAAACAAACTAGGCTAAAAATATAAAAAAAATATAGAAAATAAAGCATGAAATCATGCCAAGAATCTCAAAAATCTCAGAATGTTACCCCTACGATGTGAATCCGCAAGTTTTGGAGCCAAAAACGCTGAAGAACATGATCTTGAAGTCTTTTTGCTTTCTTTGGTTAGAAAAAAGGATGAAGAGTAGGTTTTTTGGTTAGAGGAATAGGAACCCGAGAGTTAGATTTTTAGTTTCTAACTCGAACCCAAAAGGAGAAGGAAAATTTCGGAGAAAAAGCTTCGAAAAAAGAAAGTAGAGAATTTCCTAACTTTTTTCAAAAATCCCTTTTCTCCCACCTCTAAAAATTTTAATTTTTAAACTTATATAGTGGTTGTTAAAAAATGTAATTGAGAGAAGGTCAAAGAGTAATTTAGAGAAAAATTAAATTAAATGAAGGGAAAAAAGTAAATTAAATTCTAAAGCAGGCAGCAAGCTGGCCAGGATCAGTCCCAACAGTCGGAACCGGTCTAACCGACCAGCTTCAGCCTCTCTGGGCAGGCTGATACTAGCACCCATGGAGGGGCCAGTCTGGACTAGTCTTAGCCTGCCTAAGCAGCTCGAGATCGGCCCAGTACGCTAGTTCTAACCTGGCCGAGGCCGGCATCGGCCCTCTTGGGGCCGGTGCAACTAGCTTTTTGAGGGTTTTTTTAATTTTGTCCTTGTTAATGGTTTTTTTAATTTTTTTTCAGTTTTTCTTGGTTTTTAGGACAATTTTGTCTTGGGTTTGGCTTAGTTTTGAATGATTTTAGCTTGCAAAAGACCCCAAGATCTCCTCCAAATGTCTCGTAACCTCAAAGTGGATCACTGCAACAAAAGTGACAATTGAAAATACTTCTCATCATCGCTTCGCGAGAGGTTCCAAAAATCTTGTGCTCACACTGATGGAGATATCAAGATAGGAGATGCACCCGTAAAGTAAATGAGGAGCCAAGTAATATCCTTGCCAAAATAACCACAAGTACTTCAATTCGTTACACCATAGACAATTATGATATAAATATATCGTTCTTTTAATCGAGTGGAGTACTGGACAACCCTTAATTTGAAGCATTTGCATGTAAAGTAAAACATTGCAAATTATATGATAATTATCTAGACAAAATTTAAGCAAAACCTTAATCTGGTTATCACATCATTTTCTATAACAAGAATTGGAACCTAAGTCATGCATAGCATACTTTAATCAATTCATAGAAAATCACATTTATATATATATTATTATCAATCATGCATAGCATAAGGCAGACTCTGATACCATTAATGGTTAATTAAGATAGTTAATGAACATGCAAATTGGCATGGTGGAATTTCAAAACTTATCATTAACCCTAAAGGAACTCCTATGCAGGACATGATTGACATAATCTCAATTGAAACGTTCCCTAGATGCTTTGGGTTTATAAAACATATAAAGAGAAACCTAGCATCTAAATTTAAAGCATTAATAGTTGACGTGTGCCTTCCTTTGATGTGGTATAGAATCCCTTAAACAATCAAACAACCCTCCGTTAGCACAAGCCTCCAAAATAAGACAACCTCGATGACAAGTCCACATGGACCACATTGACCAAAACCTCACATAGAGGGAGATCCTGTCGGTTATCAAGGAACTACTAAAACACTCATAGACACACGTGAAAATAATTACAAAGGCTCTTTTCCAAAATAGGAATAACCTTCAAAAGAATTCATGCAAATGCAAGAGAAACTCATGGAAGATCTCGCAAAAACTAGCTATGGAGAAAGAGGAGAGGAGGCCAATATTTATAGTAGAAGGGGAGAAAACTGCTCCCCTTATTTCCAATGTGGGATGGGGAAAATCCCCGTCTCACATTCGGGTTAACATGCGGAGCTCTATGTTCTCTGGGTCAACCCACGCGCACAGCCCACTAACATTGGTTGTGCATTGCCACCAAGGGAAGGCCATTCGGGCTTCCCTTATCCCACAATCGAGGCCTTGTAGGGCTTCGCTCAAGCATCTCTTACGAGCTGCTAGTGGGTCTACACTACACATCCACGCAAGTGCTACCAAGCAGCGCTTGCGGGCCTGCAACCCACTATCATGTGTTAGCTTGTGCCAGCGCATTTTAGTTGCCCGTAGATCTGTTCGCAGGCCGGGGTACCCGCCCAGCCTGGCCCAAACCCGCTTCAACGGGCCA
>CATIWQ010260600.1:0-26981 GCA_949673415.1 Euphorbia schlechtendalii | reverse complement strand
TTGTGTGTTTATTCTATTCCGCATCTGAATCACATAGAATTAAAAAGGGGATTCTGAGTAACTAATACTTACTCAGAAGCAACTTCAGAAGCATTTTTCCGAAGTTAAGTGAGAACTTGAAAAAGAGTCATTCACCCCCCCCCCCTCCTACCTATTTTATACCCTTACTGGGTCTAACAGTATCATATCAATAACATAATTCCATAAAGCATGATTCACTTATTCATAAATAACAATTAGATCAGCAACCAAACAAAGATTCTCTTCCAGGGTTCGATAACATTTTCATTGGGAAAACTAAGGACCGGCTCAGTAGTAGGAGTACCATGAGCGATCGCTCAGGGCCCCAAGTGTTACAGGACCTTCGAATTTTTCTTTGATTTCATAAGAGTAGATAAATTTTATATATATGATAGTTCTGCGGAAGTAAGCATAACTTTCTTGCAGCCTGGTGGATGGAGCGCTTGAATGTCTTCCCTTGGTCAAGTCAAATCCTTCCAGGAGCAGCATTTCTTTCACTTTATCCTATTTTATTTTATTTATCCTTGAAACCTCTGTAATTGTTTCATCAAGTTTTGTTTAACCTTTTCTATTATTTTTTTTCTAAAGAAAAAGACCAAGATATCAACTCAAGAGATGGACACCTTTTTTATATTATAACGATTTTGATATCTATTTTATTCAAATTTCATCAAATGGATTTTAAGTTCATTGTATACCGATATCTTTCAAACATCAATAATCAATAAAAAATGGTAATGATAATTTAGATAAAAAAAATTTTGTGAAATTGATTGAAATTTACTTCTAAAATACTTAGAGAAATATAAATTTCAAACGATAATACTATATTATGTATAAAATTTAAATAATTTGTTGTGTTTTATTAATTAAATAATAAATTATTGTTGAAAGTTTTCAAATAATTTTTCGTTTAGAAGGACTAATATTCGGCCTAGGAAAACTAGAGTGGTTGTTATCGGTGCTGGAGTTGCAGCGTCAACTGATGATGTCATGTTTCTTTTTTTAATTTTTTCATCTTATTTTGTCATTATTTCTAGAACCGTTAAATTTTTTGACATGCCGCTTTAAAGTTTTTTGTTCATCTCATTTTTATCTTCGAAACATATCCATTGTGATATACTTTTTCAAAAAAAATTTCCAACAATTTTTTCCAGCAAGAGTTCACTCGGACCAGAAAGCACAAAATAAACTTTGTATTTACAGGTCCTAAACATCACATGATCACAATTGGAAGTGACTGTTTTCCAAGCTAATCACAGTACAAAATTAATAAAAAATATCCTGGATGTAACTAAAAGAACAATGGAGCGCCAAGGATGAAAAAATATATCCATGAGCTATTTGACTTTTTCCTTTGTCTGAAATTCTGAAGTTACACGAGTATTACTTGAATCGTAATGCATACATTTTCTTAGTTGAAATATGACAGAAGATAAGTAATTTGAAACTCCATTTGACAGTCACTTCAAATTCACATTTATAATTGTTATCAACGGGAACCAATTAAATGCAAGTTCACAAATTATCCAACCAAAGAAATGTAAAAAACTAACAAGTTTCTATCTTGCAAATTCAAATCTTTGTGCCTAAAAGAACAATGATCAAATACCCTCTGGTAGGGATTTCCCCCTTTTCTCCTTCGCTAAAAGCTCAAACAAAATCCTTCTTACTTATATCCTAACCTATATAATTCAACACCTCAGAGGAGCTAGAGAGTATGCTTAAGATGGAGAACCCTAAATTGCCTCAGACCCATCACAATAGACCCAAATCGGAAATCAGAAACAAAAATCACGCACGAATCCAGACAGACAGAAATATGCTTAGGCTGCTGCCTTTTGAAAGGCAGAGACAAAATAACCCAGAAAGATCACTTCTTAAACAATCTAAAAACGTACGAGCGTTTAGGATTTGAACACCTTGCTATAAATTCAATCACATGGTCTCAATTTCTTAAAATTCGAACCCCAATACGGAACTAGATCAATGCAATTAATGAAAAATGGACGAACTAGTGGGTAAATAGCTTGAGGAACTGGGCAAGAGCGCAGGCAAGGAAGGCAGAAAGAAGAGGAAGATTATAGGGTAAATCGGAGGAAGAATCTGACCATGAAAAAATCATGCCGTGCCATGAAAATAATTGTACAAATTGATTTAAAATCATATCATACGATAAAAAAAACCATGAATCAAATAAGATCTAAGAACGAAATCATTTTTTTAATTTTTACTTGTACTAATTTTTTGAAATCATAAACCCTATCTTGGAAAAAAAAACTCTACATGCCTTTTTTTCAAAAATAATGAAACCAAATGTCATATTTTTAACATTTACCTGAAACAATGTGTCATTTTGATAATTTTATTGATTGTGACACTTCAAGTTTAACTTACTTTTTAAATCCGTGATTGTTTTTATTAAGTGTTTCAAGATTTAAAAATCATTTATTGATAATATCATGGTATGATTGGAAGTTGAAGCCTAGTCAGGAGACAAAATAAAAGTGTTAGACACATGGTTTTCAGAATCTGGTTATCGAATCGGTAAAGATGATGGTTCATGGATTTAAGGTTCAACCGGATTAAATTGGTGATCGACCCGGACTTTCTAAAAATTTATCAAATACTAATATTTTTCATAATTTGATATCAAACAAATAATATAAGTTACACTATTTCAATAATTATTAATATTTTTAATATTAAAACTTCATATACAAAGTTTATTCTTCAAATAAAAAAATACAACATAATAATCAATACAATTTGATGAAATGAATGTTAATAATTTTGTATTCAACCGAGCTTAGTTTGAATGAGATCATATATTATAAATTGGATTAAAAAGTATTCAAAGATTTAATATACATATATTGGATAAAAAGTAATTTACATTCAATATCATTTTCCTACTAATAAATAAATAAATAAATATTATTTTGATTTTAAAAAATTTAAAATTAAACAAAAATTCAAATTTTAATTGAAAAATATCATTTAAAGATAAAATAAATTTATTTACACAATGCACTAAATAAATAAAGTAAACATGTAATTTACAAATATGTAAAAGTTTAATGTGAATATTATAAATGAAATAAAATAAAAACATAGAAAAATAAGTGTTGTAGTTAAGTGGTAGCTATAATAGATATAACCTAGAGGTTGTGGGTTCAATTCCCACCTGTTGCAAAAAACATTAAATCATATAATTTTATTAAATTTCAATGAACCGGCCAGTTGAATGAACCGATTTTCGGTTCGACCGGGTCCAATTGACTGGTTCAACTGGTCAACATCCGATCTTTGACTAGATTGAAAACCATTAAGAAACAGACTGGACTAGTGATCGATTTCGATCGAACCCGGTCCGGTTTTCAAAACCATGGTTAGGCATAAAACAAAATTATCCATGATTGTATTTTTTCCTTTTACCATTTTTCAGATTGACTTTGTCAACCCTTATAATTATTTTCTCTTTCTTATTTAATTTAAATTTTGCAACTTCAAACGTCTATATCTCATAAATCGTTGATTTTTTCGAATTGACGCTTTAAAATATTTTGTTCGTCTTAATTTTATCTTTAAAATGAAGTATACTTTACTTTTTTCGAAAAGAAAATTAACGTTTCACAATCTTATACAGTGTATAATTGTTGTATAATGCCATTTTAACTATTTTTTCATGAAGGCCTTTTACATAGTATAAAGTTATATAATGAATTTATATAGATTTTTCTCCTTTATGTTCATAACAGTATCGATTTCCCCATAAAATCATGACATGAAGACCTTAAGCTTAATAAGAAAGCTCTTATACATGGTATAATAGTGGTTATGTTAACAACAAAACTCACTTTCTAGTAAAAAAATAATTTATCGTAGTCTTATACATAGTATAATAGTTGTATGATACCCATTTTTACTGCTTTTTCATGAAGTCGTTATATATGATATAAGATTGGTATAATGTATTATATAGTCTTTTTGAAAATACATCATACCACTCTTGTACATTATATAACACCTTCATGAAAAATTATTGATTTTATTATACTATGTATAAAATTACGATAAATTTTTTATTTTTTCGAAAAATTCAAAATATATGTCATTTTAAAGATAAAATTAAGACGAGCAAAATATTTCAAAATGTCGATTAAAATAATCAACAGTTTGTGAGATATATTTATTTTTCATGTTCTACAAATATGTCGTATGAAAAAAATGAGAGATATAAAAGTTACATTACTAGAAAAAATATTTGTAGCAACTTAATGAAAATGAAACTAATAATTAATACTCCTTATTCCCATTTAAATTGTCTCTTAAATTATTTTATCCATTTTAATTATCATTTATTGATTTTTTTTATCTTCTTTCTTCATTTCATCCATTAGTAACAACAATCAACTTTCCCTATATTTAAGATATTTATTTCATCTCTCTCTTAATTCTATCCATATAAATAACAATGAATTTATTTTATTATGTTTAAGAAATTTATTTGATCTATCTTTTAATTCTATTCATATTAAGAACAATAAATTTATTAATCAATTAACCAATGTGATAAATACAAAAGATCAATTTAATCTTTTTGAATCATTTCTTAATTCTATTATAAAAATCTAAAAAGACAATCAAAGGAGAGTGCAACTTTTAATCATTGTATACAATTTAGATAATTGACAGGACGTTGTTAAAACCAAAAATTAAAGGGAAAAGTCATTAAATTTTTTTTTGCTTGTCTTTTCTATAAGGTTTTTTCTTTAAATAATTTTGTTTTAGACAATTTATATTTAAAACTTTAGATATAATAGACTGGTTAAATTAACTTTATATGGTAAATGTTAAAAGATTTTTTTTGAATCATACCTTTGAAAATTTAAATGTAGAGTAAAGATAAGTATATCATTTTCGTTACTTGGCAAAGTTGCATGTCACAGATTTTCAAAATAGGGCTTGTGAAATTTTTTGTTCCATAAAATGGTTTGGGTTTTCAAAAAAATAGAAAATAAATGATCTCTAATATTAAATTATATCTCGGTAAAGGGTAAATTGTTCATATTGAATTGAAATTTTGTTGGTTGGTTGATAAAATATACAACACATCAATGATTGGTGTTTTAAAAGGCGCTAGGCGGGCGGCTAAAGCCTCCGGAGGCCTAGGCGGGGATTAATCGAATATTAATTGGGACCTAGGTGAGGATTAGATGGATTAATATTTTAAAATATTTAACATTTATTAATAAATTAAAATAATAAATTTTACTAACACATAAATATTTTGTATAATAAAATTAAAAATTCATGTAACAACATTTTTCTGAACTTTAACGACCCTTTTTTAGGCTTTGACAACACTTTTTTAGGCTTCGACAACACTTTTCTAGTCTT
The DNA here is from genome assembly GCA_949673415.1 of Euphorbia schlechtendalii. NCBI lineage: Eukaryota > Viridiplantae > Streptophyta > Magnoliopsida > Malpighiales > Euphorbiaceae > Euphorbia > Euphorbia schlechtendalii. The sequence continues at coordinate 21,557 of CATIWQ010260600.1, read as the reverse complement.
TGATGACATTTTTTTGAGTTTTATCGACACTTTCTGCCTTAACTGGTCAATTATATAAAATTGGAGTAGTGTTCCATAAAAACCCGCCTAGGCGCCTTTTAAAACATAGTCAATGATGGATTTTGAAAATTTTTTTGAAGTGAAAATATTTATTTAAATAAAAGACAATGATAAACTTTAAAAAAACATAATGATATGAAAAAAATCTGAAACTTATTCAAATCTAGTGTAACTTAAATAATATGATTAAATTTTAAGAATGCTGAAAAGATTAAAATAACCTTTATAACATTACTAATTTTAAGAATAAAATATTTTGTTATCTTTTACTTTTGTTAATTTTTAGAATCACAGTTCCCGTCCTGAAAAAATTTCACATACCTTTTTCAAAAACAATAAAATCACATATCATGTTTTAAAATTTACCTGATTTTTTAGAATTAAGTTGTCATTTTGACAATTTTATTGACTACGAGGTTTGAAATTTACCCTAGTTTTTAAATCCATGATTGTATTTATTAATTGTTTTAGAATTTAAAAATCATTACTGATAAGATTGTAATATGAACTATGATTGGAAGTTGAAGTCTAGTCAGAAGACAAAATAAAAGTGTTAGGCATGAATTTGTTTTGAAAAAAGTTATTAGTATTGGGTGGAATAAGAGAGGAAGGGGTTATTTTCATTCAATTATTGAGTCTAGTTTGGTGGCAATTTTTCTACAACTCGTGTTTCGTGCTCATTTTGTTTACTGGCTTTCGTGCTTCATGATGCCCGACTTATAATAGAGAGGATGTTCAGAGGAAGTTAGTGGCTGGCTGTTATGTCAATCACTTCTTAGAGTGATAATTAGTATACTTTTTAGTAAAAAAGAATCTAAGAAAGTGATAATTAATCGTTCCATGACTGCCTCGTTATAAGTTATAACTAGAACTGTTCGCCCGGCCGGTCCGAGTCCGTTTCAATGGGTCGGGTTTAAACATTTATTTTTTTAAAAAAACTCGACCCGAGTCCGAGCCCGTCTAAGCTCGAAGATTTATAGATCGGGTTTGATTTTTATATAAATGCCCAAACCCGGCCCGATGAATAATTTTATTTATTTAATATATATTTATACATTAAATTTATAATTATTTTAAGATTTTATATTTTATTCTATTAAATTTTTATACTTGATTACAATACATGTTACTAAATATTAAAGATTTTAAGTAAACAATGCAATTATATTTAATATTTAAACATATTTTAACTTTTTTTTGCATATTTTTCTATTAATTTAATTAAAAAATTATAATAAAAAAATATTCATGGGTTTGGACCGGGCTTGGGAATGACCTAATTAGCCTGACCCAAGCTCGGCCCGAGCCTGAAATTCTAAAGTATGGACTTGGGTTAACATTTTTTGTAAAAAACCCACCAAGCCCGGCCCAGCCGACTAACAGATCTAGTTATAACCAAGAGTTGTTCAAGGACAAAGAAAAAACTATAGTTGGAACCACTTAAAAGTTTGCAAGTATGTTTGAAATTGTTATCAGAACTACTGTCACGAAAGATAACATTTACAAATTTTTAATAGAATAACATACAAAATTTTGTACTCTAAAAACTTATTGCTATTAATATCCAACATTTTTCAGTACAGCCACCACTTGGAAAAGATTAAAAATGAAACTTTTCAAGAAAACAGTCTGTGAATGCAATCTCAAACTAACCCTTACTCTGGATCAAATGACATGGTCATGATGATTAAAATAAAATTCATAGAATTACCAAATTGATTTGGCTCCAACCAATTTTTAATAAAAATGGATAGTAATGCATCTTCTTAGATTTGGCTCCAAACATGGTTGAATTTCGATTCTAACTGTAACAAGTTAAATATAGTGACTTATTCTAGACAATTAGAACTGACATTTTCTACTACGGTTCACTTTGCAAGTATTTGGTTCTTGCCTGCATTAGGTGGACTAATCCTGCATAATATTTTGCTCAACTAGCTCTCAACCATTTATAAAAAGTATATTTGCAGGTTTATGAAATATCTGGCTCTGTACCCAAGTTTAGAATGATCATATCCATATGAATAAGCATGTAAAAAATGAACCGGATTTTTCTTTTACGTGGAATAATGTTCATCAATGTGCCACTATGAACCTCGTTTAATCATGTTGGACACATCAGCATGCAAAATGCACATTGAATGTGAGTACACGGTCCTTTATACGTATTTTTGTGTATAGCATTAAAATGGTTAAATCTGATGTACATGAAATGCTGTAAATCTTCAAAGAACTTGTGTGAATTATTCTATTTACAAAATAGTAAATTTATTTAATCCATATACCAAAAACCAAGATTACATAAATTATTTAAACAATAATTTAAAAAACAATTAAAGAAAAAAAAGATTGACAGGCAAGATAAGCAAAATTCAAAGAACTCATCACAGCTTCAAACCTGAATGGATGGCTACTACCCCGCCAACTAGATTCTCATACTCAACTTTCTGGAATCCAGCATCTGCTATTATAGAAGCATATTTATCCTGCATTTATGTCATTTAATACCTTAGAGCGTTCAAATGTCTGTAATTTGTTGTTCCTCTGAACTTTAAAAAAAGGTCCTCGTAGGACCCTCAACTGGTTGACAAGTGCACCAACTTGTCCCTTAAATGCCACATGTCGGCTTCCAATTGGAGGGATAAAATTATATCTTTGAAAAGCCAAACCACCCGGAAGCTGACACGTCGGCTTCCGATTGGAGAGAGAATTAAATCTTTAAAAAGTGAAACCACGCAGAAGCTGACACGTGGCGGTCAAGGGGCAAACTGGTGCAGTTATAGTTCGGGGGGTAAACGGCGAAATAAGACAAGTTGAGGGAGCTGCGAATGAGAAGATGACCTGATTGGGGAAACGGCGTATGCTCTCAACTAAGTATTGATACGATTGGCGATCACCAGCGACTACCTCTCCTACCACTGGAATGATGGAGAATGAATAGTAGTCGTACCTGTAATTACACACATCCCACTTCCAAGTCATTTCTTTAACCACACATGAACAATTGCAAAGAAAAAGAAGATGGGGCATTTATGTTATTCAAAACAAACCCAATACAGACAGATATATCACTACTTACAACTGAAGATGTATTGCAGTTACTTACAGTTCTTTAAACACAGGGATTTCTACATGGCTCAGTTCAACGCAAAGGAATCTTCCACCTCTTTTCAATACCCTATTAAGAGGAAAAACAAAAGAAGAGTTTCATGACAAATAAAATGCAGCAAATGATTATTTAAGACGGAACTGAACTCATAGACATTCCCTATCCATTCAACTTTCTAAGGATATGTTTCCTCTAATTTAACAAACAGCATTTTCCCAATTACATCTGATTCTGCATATCATGTAACAAATACTTGTTCTACTTTGCAATCAGGAATATTAGAGCTCAACTGTATGTTGCAGTCTGGTAACTTGGCAGTCATAAAGGAACACAAAGCAGTCAAAATAGAACTAAACTGCCAGCCTAATAGCTTAAATGAAAAATTGGTGATCAACAAGAACAGGCATGTCTGATGGCATATACAGTTGCCAAGGCACAATAAGCAATCAATGTATAAAAGGGCATCCAGACTAACATCTCCAAAACCATTGATTCCTACAACAAATATTTTTGCTGCAGTAGTGAAAAATATCTTTCACAAAATATCAAAAGCATGGTATTGTTGATTCTTAGACTCCTAAATATCAAATACTCTGGCTTTTAATTTATCTGATTTGAATTCCTAAACATGAATATTAGTTAACTACCCTCTTTTGCTCGATAGGTACACCGCGACTTATTATAAACTAAGATTGACTGGACATAGCCCGAATCAGTCACTTTTTATAAAGAGCTTCAATCTTACGACAAAAGGTAGATATTTATTAACTGACTGGATAAAACACAAACATCTGGTAAATGTGAATATTTAAGGACCCGGATCTATTTTAAGCATTTATAAGGTCTTTCATTTTGTTTCCATTGGTTTTGTAGGATTATAAAATGCGTGTTAACTATCACTAAGAATTTTTCTAGCTAGGCAGAACTCTAATCTCCATGATACATAAATTCTAATTTGCCTTTTAGGATGACTAATTGTGAAAAGTCCCTATGAAAAAGTTCCTCAAGCTTACCTTCAATAGAAACAACTGGAATCAATCCCAAGAAAATAAATTGTATAATTCCTAATATAGGTAGTCACTAGCATAGTAAAACCAATCAAACAGTACTATTAGTGGTTATATCCCTGGTATAAGTTATTGGCGAAGATTCTAGTAACTCAACACTTAATACGAATTTTCGTAACTGAAAACCTAATCAACCAAACATATGCATAGTATTGCATACACCAGTTGGCACTAACAAGTCAATGCCGCCAATGTCACATCACGAGTTCTTCTGATACATGATATCAATAAAGGATGAACCGTATTTGGTAAGTTGGACAGCAGAGATGCATCCACACTTGCTGTTTCAGATGTGTGTCATCTTAATAACATTTCATGATTATTTCTGTTAAATTGGTTCTATTTGGGTGAGGTAATGAGATTGGAAAACTCAACCCAGTTGATGTAATGATCCTTTGCATAAAATCCATGCAAAATCTAGGTATTAAATACACATCATCATTACTTGACATAGAGCAATCTAAGTGCAAGAGAAACCAAAATCAAGGGATCATATCATATGTATACCTATAAGCTTCTGCAAGGACTTTCTCAATGTGAGTAACGTTCCTAATTCCAAATGCTATTGTATAGCTATCCATTGAATCATTCTCAAAGCTCAAGGCTTCAGCATCTCCTTCAATCCATATAAGTGATTTATCTTCTCCAAGACCTATACAAGTGTCAAAAAAAGATAATACATTACACAGTAAAATTAAAAATAATAAAGCGGTTACTAGATAACCGACTATCTAAGAATATATCACCTCTCTCTATAGCTCGCTTTCTGCCGACTTTTAACATGTTTGGGTTTATGTCACAAACATAAATTTGAGTTTCTTCTTGTAAATAATCATCCAATGGGTCTTGTGTTGCCCTACGTCTGACACTGTTTACGTCTTCCAGAATTCTGAATGCAATATCTCCTGCAAATTACATAATTCAAAGTCAAAAATCTAGATATACAACAAAAAATTTCCAAAAGAAGATTAAAATAGATAAGTTCATTATGAAGAAACGTCTTCAAGGCATTCAAATGTAGGATGGTTGATGCATGGAACTATTTTCTGAAGACATTAAGACACAGCTGTGGGCAACAAAAAAAGTTATGTTGTGCATATTTATTTGGCACCGGCATTGCCAAGGATATATTAGAAAATTAATTACGCGAAGAATAATTTAATTAGACTGTTAAACTTTAAAATGCATGTGCATCGATAAACAATAATTGAAAAATGAATTGACATCCAAGTTCTTAAGTAACATTGTGTAGTATGCTGATAAAATTAAAGATCACCTTTTCACTTATATAGTAGAGAGTTAATCAATCTTGAAGTCAAACCTTATGCAAAGGTAAGTAATTCATAGTGGAACAGAAAAGACTAACAGAATTAAAAACAAATCACCTGAAATGGAATTTGGAAATAAGTTGACAAAAGCTATGGCCTACACAATATAAAATTTCGTTTCAAGAAACTAAACCATCAAATCAGACCTTGTAGAGCAAATTCTCACACCTTTTCTGCATCGAAACCCTTTTTTGGTGATCTACTACGGAGTCAAGTTTAAAGAGCAAATTTTTTAAAGCTTTGCATCACAAGGAAAAGGAATCATTCTACTCAAGAGAATGACATCAGATAACATCACAGTATATTTGAAAGTTTAAAGAGAAAATGAAGTCAATATTTACATATTTTTGCTATTACTGTCCCGTATTTAGTTTTTCAGCAAAAAAATTGAATCAATGCTACTTTTGTAACAATTTATCATTGCATATCCATATTGCTTAAGAGTTTAAACGTTTACATAATAATGAATTTCATCATAATAGTTCACACTAATTTATACAGTATAGTATATTATATGCAAATATACTATTGCTCCCTCCATCCATGAGTCCAGCCTACTTTCGAATTTTCGATATCTTAATGTCCCATATAATGAGCTCATCCTTCTTTTACAATGCTTAATCTATTAACATCCTAGTATGCCCTTATTTATAATGGTTTGAAATTACTACAACTTAAAGTAAGAAAATCATTACTTACCTATCACTAATGTTAAGGTGCATTAGGGGAAAAAAATATTGTTTAAACCCAAATAACTAAATTCTCTTGAGATGATCGCACATATTACTCTACATTCATTGGAAGGACAGGGCACTTAGAAGCATAAATAATGGTTTTGTTATGCTGCTAGAAAAGTTCATAGTGAAAAGAGTGGCTATCTAGCTAAACAAGATAGCAACTAAAGAAAGAGGCAATGAATTTGATCTTTTGGCCGTAAGGATGTTACTAGAAACTGAATTTTCTAAGCACAAACAAAGAAAGAGAAGGCATGTGAAAGATAAAAAAAAATTTTACATATGGAATATTGTGTTTGAGCAAGCAAATCTAGCAAAATGTGCTTCATTGGAAAGAGGAAAGTAAACATGAAGCATGAAGCAAAAAAATTGAGAAATTTCACAAATTAACAGTTATCCCTTTTGTTATGGTACAAAATTCTCTATCGGCCTCTCCCTCTTTAAATTTCAAGTCCACTTTCTCCAAAGTTCTCATAGGTAAATATCTTGTTTCTCAGTGATATAAATGGACTTTTGGATGGAGGAAAAACTTACCTGTCCCACCAGCAACGTCAAGATGTTTTATTCTAGGGAATGGACTCAGTTTGGAGACTAATCTGAATAATGCGACAAACGATATATGTCAAACTGAAGCCAAAGTTGCATGTGGAATTTAAAGAACTATTCAAATACATCAATATCTCACCTATCCTTCCATAATCTGTGCAATCCTCCAGTCATTAAATCATTCATGAGATCGTAAGTTGAAGCAACATTGGTGAAAACATTACTCACCAGATCACGTTTTTCTTCTTCCCTTACTTCTTTATATCCTGAAATTGAGGCAAACATTTAATTGATAGATGCAAACTAAGTATTTAGGATCAAAATTAACTGCAAAGGTAACTGTCCCTCAAGTACCTAGGTACAAGAACAACAACCCATATTTTCTTGAATTTATGCAAGCAGAAGCACAAATGGACTCAAACATAGAATAATTGCAAGCCTTTTGACAAGTAAACTGTTCAATCATTTCGATATCAGCTTCCAGGTAGATGAAATTAGTGTTGCATTTGCCATCTCAGAAAAACCGAAATTACAACTATTCGGAAAAGCATTCACAACAGTTAACACCCTCTATTCAAACACCCGAATATAAGTTCAAAACTATGAAACGTCAAAATTGGGACTCAGTAAGAATTGTAAGAAAGAATCGTATATAACTGCAAAGAACTTACCAAAACTGGTGGCATGAGAATGGAGTTGAGAAGAGGAAGAGAGCATGGGAAGGAATTTGCTGGACAACTTCCTACTCGCCAATCTCAGAGCCATGGCACACACAGAGAAGGGCAATAACACGATCAAAACTGAATATCCATATACCAAATCGAAAAACACACAAAAAAAGAAATCAGCCAATATATAATATATAATAGAAATGTTCAAAAACCTAATCATGCTAAGGGGTGTTTCCGACCATTTACTAATTAAACTATTAACTTATTCTTTGCATTCTATAACATTCCTTGTTTAACTGTCTTGCAGGTCTAGTAGTATGAACCAAGCTCGTACTCAGACTTTCTGCATTCAAATTTGATAATTTGCATATGCAGTTCAATATCAAAACACAAAAATGTGTTCCTAATTATTGCATTGCATGTCATAAAACAGTTCTTTAACAATGCCAAAATCATTAAATACTGTTTGGATAAAGCTTTAAACCTTTGAATTGACCTTAAAAAAACTAATGTAAGATGCTAGAGAATTAGCAATATACCGTTAAATTATGCTACAAAACTCAGGTTCCCAAATCAACGAGATCGGAAATCTCAATTTCTCATTCGAACAGCGAAAGCTCAAGCCTCACCGCCACAAACACCACTGCCGGCGGCGGCAACACTATGAGCCAGTAAAATCAAATCAGCAGTTGCAATAGTCGCCATCGAATATGGACAAGAAGACAGCAGTCAAGACAGCAGATAGAGGAGCAGAGCACGAAAGAAAAAAGAAACCTAGCGTCGTATAAAACAAATTTTAAGTTAGGAAATAGATTTTGAATTGTATTGGATTTGTTTTGGTAGCTTAGCCCAAACTTGTGGGCCTTTTTCTTGTATTTCTACAAGTTGCCCCATCATTTGTTCTTCTTGATATTATAATACAAATTGAGCCGCCTCCGTTTTACCCATTGTATTTGTTAAATATTAAATTAAATTATGTGTTTTCTTTCTTTTGAAATGTTATCTATATAGATTGGTTATTTTACTAAACAGATTAAATACTATTAAAGATTTGTGATAATAACTATATAAAAGTGTTACTTTACCTTTCTTTCCCTACAATCCAAATCTCTTTACAATCGTTTCGTTCGGAAGCAAGATCAAAGATTTTAGTAATTTTCGGAATTGATCGGTTTCTTAATTCAAGTTTCCAGATTTTTGGTTATTAAGGAAGCCATTAATGTTTTGGTATTGGAATTAAGATGCTGATCAACTCCGAAGATTACTAAGGATTCATCGCCATAGATTACCAAACCATTGATGGCATGATTGGAGAAAAAAGTTGGAATATTCTTGATTAGTGTTGTCTCTGTTTGCTATTTTATATAAAATTACATTGAAAGATTGATAACATTATGATTCACCATCAAATTTTTTTTTGTGAGGGGCGAAACTATAAATTCTATCATAATTCAAATTCTGAAGTTTTCTTTGTAATCTTTATTCTCTACTACGTGACGATGGATCTTTAATAGTATTTAACATTGACAAGTTTATGACTAAGAAATTACTATTTTTTCTTAGGGTACGTCATTCTCTTTGTTTCTTTGCATTATTTTCTTGTAAATTGACAATCATTGTTGTTGGCTATATCAAGAAACTAAACATTGCTAAAAATTTGAGATAATGGTTGTTGATTATTTAAGAAACTGAATATTGCTAAAAATTTGGGATAATAGCGGTTGGTTTATTCAATAAACTAAAGATGGTAGTTATTGGTGCTACTGTACCTTAAGTAATCTTTGGAATTGGCCGGTTTTTTTTTTAACGAAGGTTGGTGCATAAAAAAAGATTTAGAGGCCAACATCCCTGCCAAGTTAGCATCTCTGCAATCCGAAACTAGAAGCTCAAACTTAAATATTATTAAAAGCAAACCAAAAGTATTATGACAAAACAAGAAAAAGCGAAAAAGAACAAAAACTCGAGTGAAACGGAACATGCTCCGACCATAAATATCATGTACATAGAAATCTAAGCAAAAATTTGAAACAATATCCCATAAAAGTTAAGACTAGCTCCGTTAACAGATGACCATCATAAGTGAACTCATGTATACTGATTTCATAAACGTAAAATAAATACATTTATTCTATGATTGCTAATTTGTGATTGTAAGTAATGATTAGAAATACCGATTGAGTAATTGATAAGCAAAATCATCGAAATAAAAATTGATTATATAGAAATTTTATGTGCATTCGGTCACATGTAGACTTTGTTTGTTGACTAATGCATTCGGTCACATGTAGACTTTGTTTGTTGACTAATATATTGGCTCTTTTACTGGTGATATGACAGCAGAAATAGACTTTGTTAGTCACAATATTCTCCGTGGCGGTCCGTCACTGATTTTAGACATCCGTGGCAAAGGTTGGCTATCTTTTCAGATTAGGAGTATTTTGTCTACTTGGAACAACAATATTCGTTGTTAAATCAATTTCCTTAATTTTGCAGCGAAATCTGAGTAATTTCCAATCCGCCTTAACCTGAAAACAATGACTTCCACAGGCCATTAGAGAAGGTATTTCTGAAATTTCTTCCCGAAGGAAAACCTTTCTGAAGAATCTTATATTGATGTTTATAAACAACAGGACATTGGTTCACACCATAAGTTAATTGTAAAATTGCATGCCATATGTATTTATTTACCCCTTGCATTTCTAAACACCAGGGAATTGTCCACTTATTTTATCAAGTTACTGATCATAACAAAACTATTCATTTAAATGCAACAGCAAAGTAAGCAAAATCTATAATAAAATGAATGAATCTCTCTTGCAACATTCAACTACAGAAGATGGGACATAAAACAACATTTATCGGCAGCCAAATCGGGGATTCTCTTATTGACTGCAACTTCTAGTGACTAACATAAATACAGCCACCGTTACATTATACAGTCAAACGTCTCTCTACTTTCTCCCTTTAACACTGCCGCTCGTACAAAGATCCATACACTAGCCATTTGCTTACACAACCAAACCCAAAATGGACCTCGAAAAGACCATAATACACCAACAATGGTCGGAGATGCAAATTACAAAAGTTTTGCCCTTTCATTTGCATTGATTCATCTGCGAATTCCAGTCATCGAGAAGATTCTTCACGGTCTCTTCAAATTTCGTAGCGTGGGGCCCAGGCTTAACCACATTCACATTGCCCCATTGAGAGCAAGGATCGGTCCACCAACTCTTTCGGCCAGTACACCAAGCACCAGGAACTGGTCTGTTCGATCCTCTCTTGAGAATTCTTGAGTCTATCAAGTCTAATATTGGATCATTCCTCTTGAACTGCCTTGCAAAAGCAGCCCCGCTCTGAGCCATTGGATCATAATCGGAAGTTTCAAGAACATGCGGCTCCATTTTCGGAGGGTTGTCCCACACCATGTATCGCAGGTCGCTGTTTACTGTGGTGTTTCGAAATTCTTGCGCATTGCAAATGACCGAATGGAAATAAGCTTCTTCGGGTAAAACCATGTTGTTGAAGTACATCAGAAGGGTTCTTGGGAGGTTGTCCCACCCTATTATGCAATACTCGAGAAAAGATCGGCTCAAAATGACCCACTGAGAACCTGTGATGGGATAAAGATAAGTTTTTTAGCATGAAATCGACAAATTAAGACTACCCTGAAATTAGCTACAGATTAATAGCATTGAGAAATGACTTTGCCTGTGAATACTTTGAAGGCATCAGGAGTGGGGCGCTTCTCTGTAGCATGAAAAATCTGAGTCCTCCTCGCTAAGTAAATTCCGGGATCAACAACAATAGGATGGAACCTTTGAGATCTGTATCGAATGCGAGTTAGGTTTGTTTTTTGCCATTGAATATGATAAAAAAACACAAAGGATAGGTTGGTAGCCTACTCTTTCCAGCCGAGATCACTGGTGTGGTCTATAAAATTGAGGTCTCTGCTAAAAGTGGAGAATACATGGGACAAGTCTGAAACCATAAAAACAAAAGCAATCGTCAAAAAGTAGAATAATATCAGTTGTAAGCAATAAGCATAGCATCATAAACCACAATATAATAGAAAAATTCACTTCTTTCTCTAATGTAATATAATATGGTCTTAATTCTGGTGTTGATGTTACCTAAGTGTCAGTGTTGATGTTAACTACTCGGTACGTAGGTTAAGGAATTGAACATGGTAAACACATATATTTTCCCATTAATTCATTCATTTTCTTCGGATTTTTCATTTAGTTCTATGTAGGTGTGCGTATCCAATTAACAGATTTTATCCGTTATTAGTTTGTATTGGTTGCTTACATGGATGGACAGGTGAGAATAAGAAGTAAAATGGAATTTGATTGAAAGATAAGAGGAAGTCTAAATCAAAGATGCTGAGATGAAACCCAAGAGTGAAGAGTGCTTATTATAATATCATTTGTTGCCAAGTGACTTGATAAATTGAATTCAACTAGACTTCCCATAATGCCTACATGTCAATAATATAAATTTTGTAAATCAAATGCTTCCCATTAGTAAGCAGAACATGCAAAAACAGAAACACCATTCAAAACAAACCAACAATCATAGTACGATATAATGAGGAAGCTCGTTGGCTTAGAGATGTCTTTTCATTAGCAGGAAGCATAGTTATCAGAATCTCATGATTCGATTCGATTCGATTCAGTCCCAAATTGATTCGAATCTATGGGGTGAATTTTAATTCACCCTGAATTTTACGATTCAATATCGATTCAGTAGCTAATCGGTCGAATCTTATGATTCAACCAATTCGGTCGATTCATGAAATATAATAATTAAAGCATGGAAAGCATATTATTTGGAAGATGATGAAATTTAAGATTTGACTCGAGGTAGTAAAAATCAATCGCCCCACCAAATACTAATTTCACTTGTTAAAAATAAAATCAAAGCTAAACAAAAAATATATTACCACTGACTTAAACTTTAATTAGGATTATAAATGCATTAAATTTGAAATTCCAGTACTTGTTTGGTTACATGTTTTGTTCAACATTAAACTTGAAAATGTGACTAGAATTTAACAATAGTCTTTAAGTTGAAAATGTTAGAATGTTTTGTTTTCTTAATATTATGAACTTGAACTCAATCTTACGATTCGATTCGATTCACAATTCCCGATTCACAATATTGAAACACTGGTAATGTAAGAAATACAGCTTTTATTGTTACAGTTAAGAGTAAAGTATTATTAGCATGAATGTCATGAAAGGAATATGTTTAGTTTTAACGGATATACAGCTTGTTAGCGATAGAATGTTGAGAAAGCATTATGTTTGTTATCTTTCATTTTGGTCCTATTTAGTTTTCAGCTAATGCGTGCTTTGTTTTTGGTTTCAATTTGCATAGGCTAGTTGCCTTTGAATATAGCAACTAACCAACTCAGAAAACTTCATAGAGCAGATTCAGACCCAATAATCAAAATCATTTTGATACCAAATTTCCAATGACAGAGAGCAAAATTTAGAATTCAAGGGCATCAAACATCATCAAATTCACCAAAGGATAAGAACAATTCCAGGAAAGGAAACTCGGGATCAACACTAAACTTCAAATATAGCTAATCCTCATCAAAATTTAAGGGAGCAATTCAAAATGTTGTGCAAATACCAAAAAAACAACATATAATTTCACCAAAATCACATTAAAACAAAATCGGGGAAAGAACATAACAGAACATACCATCCTGAGTCAACAATGGATAATCAGATGCACTCAACACAACGAACCAATCCCACCAAGATTTGACCTTCAACAAAATAGCAGCAGCTCTCAACGTCGCCGACAAATGAGAGGCGCCCATAAACGACAGCCTACTAGGTTTCCCGACCACATCAACATTCCCGAAAGACCTTATAGCAGGAACGCCGTTAATTGTCGCAATTAGCCCCAATCTCTCCCCATCGGACGCATCAGCACTCAAATGCAACAAATAATGATTCCTCGGATGGTACACGGCGAGCAACAGCCGCATGATCCGGTCGACGTCGCCACGGCCGCCGGTTATATAATAGGCGAAAGAAGGCGGGTAGTGAGAACCGTGTTGGACTAGAGAAGGGAAGGATTTGGAAGAAGTGAAAGCTGAAATAGAGTAGAATAGAAGGAAAAGGAGACAAATGAACGCAGCAGAGAAGAGAGTGAAAAGCCTTCTTTTCTCTGCTCCCATTGTAACAAAATCAAATCTGGCTCTGATTCTGCTTCTTTTCCTTGATCAACGACCTGATGGGGCATATGTTGGCACAATTTCAAATCAAGTTCAAATTTTCAACATAAATTTGAAGTGTGTAGAGGGAAAGATGAGGACTTAAACATTACCCAATCTGGAATTTGATGGAAAAAACTGAAAATTGATGGTTTGATCAAAAATTGAAGGGAGCTTGAGGAGGAAATTTCGGAAATTTGAAGAATTTGGTAATTTAGAAAATGGAAAGTTGGGATCTTGAGGTTTATATTTTCGTGGGTAAAGGGTAGTTAGCTAACCATTGATACTAAAATGGTGAAGAGAGAGAGAACCAACATTTTATAGCATAAATCAGATCAGAAACTGCCATTATACATTGGATTTTTTTAAAATTTTCTGCTTCCATTTTTCAAGTTAATTCAAGCATTTCCTTCTCTCTGTAATAACCATTAGGGTTCTTTTCTAAGACGGAATTATGAGAACGAAAACTTGTGATTATGCTAATTTGGTTTTTTATTACCTAAAAAAAGGCTAATTTGGTTCTTCTCAGTTAGAAGACAAAATAAAGTTTCACCTATGATTCTGAGATTAACCAGTGAGGTTGCTTGACTCTCACTTTCACACTTGGAGCGTGTGATTCACTCGCTAAACTAGATGGATATTTCATGGTATAGGGAAATGGGATCTGATCTAGTCCGTTGGATTGAGGAGGTGGATGGTACGCTATAATAGAGAGAGAGATTTTGATATATTTTGTTGTCGGAGTTGTTTATTATTGACCACCGTGTAGATGAGAAAATCAAAATGTTAAAGTCGTCATTTTCTAACAATACAAGTGATTTGTTTGATTCGGAAGCTGTCGTTTCAAAAAGAAAAAAGATTTGTTGGTTCTTGTTATCAATAATTCAATTTAAGAAATGTTAGAGAAATTATACGAATGATTCGAATATAAAATATATTTTTTGATGTGTTTGATAAGATTTACAGCGTTATAGATTCACATAGTATGAGTATAAATGTTAAAATATGTATCAAATGTTTCTATATCTACGTTTTAATTGGTTAGTTGTATAAACTTAGTCTCTCGCTTGAAATTTTGAATTGGTTCATTTCATTTTACATATAAACTAGATAATTTATTTTCAAAATTATCATACCGTACACATACACATTCAAGATGTTCACATACATAGCAAAATCTGATATTCTTATTAACAATGTCAGTTATTAGGTGAGGTATGTTACTTGCTACACGATAAAAAGAATTGTTATTATTAATCGTCCAATTTATTGTTTCAAATTTGAAGGATGGATTTTCTGAGAGGGTGAATAATTAGTGTGATTGTTCAATGTCGATAGCTAGAATGAGTCCAAAATGAATTTTGTTGGCTTTTTAGTTGTTATGGAGAAAATGTACGACAATTATTGAATTAAAATCAATATTTAATGATAAAAATAAAATGATTATTGTAGATTCGATATTTGATTTCATCTAAATTTAAGTGATTGATCAATGGTAATTTTTGTTGGAATTGGTGATTTTTTGTTCATAGTAATGACATGCGCGAAAGAGATCAATTTCTTTGAAAACCAACACTCAAATATTATTGGGTAATTTTTTTTATTTACAATTAGGAAATCGAATTGGGAAACTTCGAGTGTATCAAATTTTCATATATTAAGTATAAATTTGAAATCAATAAAAGATCGGTGTTTAAGTTTTTAAAGATATCATTTTTCATATTCTTTTATCTCCTATTAGAATATGACAAATGGCATGGGGAAGAACTTGTTCACTTTTGCAAAGTTGATGGAGATACCGAAATCTTTTTAATGTATTAACCTTTATTATATTTTTAATTCACATAGGCTAATGGAATTTCTTTCATTTACCACCAATTTTCTTCAAGCCAAAAAAAATTAATTCCATAAGTATATGTCAATGAGTTTATGAAATATTTCATTTTCTTTATTTTGGAAAGTAGTTAATAGATTAGTAAAATATAATATTCATTTTATTGATTTATTAAATGAAAAGGAAACAATGGAAAACCAACTAAACAAATAAGGAAAATTGACTTAGTAGTAATTATATACATTTATAGATTGCCATCTTTACCATGTTAATGCACATACTTCTCACAATTTAACTGTTAGACCATCGAATTGTCTTTATTTTTATTCCAAGCATAATAAATGTTTGAATTTTATTATTTAAATTTGGAATTCCCAAAACAATTCCATGAAAATCAATTTTCTATATTTAGTTATGTTCCTTTTATTACGCACATCTGAATTCAAAATTTAAAACATATCAGGGCTAGCTCAATTTTCCTTGCAAGCTAAATTTGCCAAAAATATCAAAATTTTGATTTCTGAATTAACGTATCCTCAGAAAACAAAATTATTGTGCTCCACAATTATACACTTCTAATTGATGAAATATAAAATAAAATTTCACAATTAGCTAGATGAGTGCATAAAATGTTATGAATATTCTAATAACTATTCCAAAAAAAAAGCTAAATCTCAAATAATTATATCTAGGAAAATAACTTGCAGCATCCTACAAATAATTATATTTTGCTTTTATTCATTATTTTACTGTGTATGTTATGGTGATTTTATTTTAATAAAGTATATCTTACTTTGTCTCTTATCACCATTGGATTAATCTTCATATCATTAATCCAATAATGATAAGAGATAAATAATATATATTTATTTTAGACAAATTCACCACAGAACTGAATAAATTACTAATATATTTATTGTATGTTTTGACAAAAGAGAATAGGAAAACACTAAGGTTATGACCAACTTTTTGGGTGAAAGTTGGTTGTACCAAAACACTATGGACAGTATATGGTTGAAAAAGGTACATTTCGTATGTCATGGACTCATGGTGGTTTAGACTTTTTACATACTTACCGAGGACAATACTTTTAAGCATGGACTATGTTAAGTAAGTGAAAACTCATTTTCTATTTTGTGATTGATGTCTTAGCCTAGTGGTTAAAAATTGAGTTAAAATACAAATCACCGATCATATACGATTTAATGTGATTGGTATAAATTACTCTTTGCCATTTGAAAACTATGTTTAAACATAGTGAAAAATTTTCCAGTTGTAATTATTAATGAAACAAACGTTTTTCTTTAATTCTTATACAATGGTTTTCATCAGATTTATTATTACATTTCAATCAATTCAATAACAAGATGATAAGATGGTTCAAATGATAGACCATGATATTGGTTCAAATGCAGTCTAATCAATACTAGGCAATATAAACCATAAAAGAAAATACTATCAAACCCTTCAAAATCGAACCTAAAAGTGTCCTTTTATCCGATCAAGCCTCCATGTTATAAAATAGAGTTGGTTGAACCAGATAAAACTGAAAAAGCAAATCACTTAGAATTTTCAAAGGGATTGAATCTTGCAACCAATATCAATATCTTTTCAGATATATGTCTTGTACACACTCTTTGAAAAGACTAGGTTCCTGAACTCCAACCGAAATGTTTGATCCTACCAAGAATTAATTCTCACATTGTAAGGCTTCCCTCCTTAAAAAATCAGGGCAATTTATTTCACTGTGTTTTTTGTCCTCAAATTGACTTGTAATTCAAATCTCCAATATAGGAGTTGCGATTTGGAAAATGATTCTCGAAATTTACACTTTAATACATTTTGTAAATTTCAATCAATATTAACCATCCATCTAGCTTCCAGCTTTAATGATTGATATTTAAGCCTAATGTGAATTAAAATTCAATCTCAACCATTAAAACTGGATAAATGGTTGAGATTGACTGATTTTAACAAATGTCCAAACTTGGAGAATCTTTAAAACTAGATGAATGGTTGATATGTAATTCCACGGTGAACCCACGGACCACTAAAATTCAATCTCAACCATTAAAACCGGATGAATGGTTGAAATTGACTGAAATTTATAAATGCACCTACCTACCTACCAAATTCAGAGAATCCATATCCGATTTATTCAATCAAACTGAATTAACTTCATCGCTGGCTTCACTACCGCTGCTACTACTACTACTTCCACTGTCACTCTCACTGCTTCCACTTCCACTGCTGCTGCTCGAACTAGATATTCCCTCCTTGTTTCTCTCCTCTGCATTCACTTGGGCTCGAAGAGCTTCTGCTGCATTACGCCCCTTATCGGCTTCATCGCCACTGTCATCCACGTCAGCAATCTCATCGTCAATATCGTTCTGTTGTTGTTGTTGATGCTCGTTGTCAAATCCACCGTCACTTTTCTGATCATAAGGTGAGCTTGAACCAAAGATGTCTTCTAAATCTATGTGGTTTTCATCGTCCTCGTTTTTGGGGCTTGCCGAAAATTTGGATTCATTTGGCATATTAGATGTATGCTCAGAAATATCCTTACTGGTAGCTTTTGTACCTTTAGGTCAATTTCGATGTAGTAAAAGAATGCAATTAGAAAGGCATAATTAAAATAAATATAAAACCAATACGTTGCATTGCAAATTCTTACAATCTAGAGATCGGTCATTAGCATACGCGAAGAAGAAACAAATGTGGTGGTAAAGGTCAATGTTAAAATAAATTCCTTTAGAAAAACCAACAGCACTAGATAGCATAAAGAATTCCAAATGCGTAACGATACATCATTATGTGTAGCAAAAGTTCTTTTAGTACATGATTAATGTGTTTGATTGTGTCAATAAAATCTGTTGAACAATAGTATATGTGGGGTTAGTGCGATAATATATACCGGAGTGGAGTTCAAATATAAATTTCAGGCCACAATGAGCATGCAAATACTAATACTAGACTTATAATGATCACATGCACGAAACTCAATATATATAAGCAGCTGGCAAGAAGACAAGAAGAGAATCCTTATCATAAAAAGAAGGTAAGCATTTTCATTCTCTCCAGAGATTTTTCACAGTTTGAATGATGCAGTACTGATTAATTTAAAAATTGTCATTTTCCCAGGAGAAATATGAAGACTTGAACCAAATCCATACCTGGAACTTGTGTATCAGCAATGTCAATCCTTTCCACCTCAACCTGAATAAATGGGACACAAACTTAGCACAAAACAAGAAAAGAAGCAAAAGTATCGCTACAATTGCGAACAACTCAGCAATGCACAGTCAAAGAAACAAGAACCGTATGCTTGCTAGGATAGTTTTCAAGAACTGGATAAGTCAAATAAAATTAGCGGCTTCAGAAATCATTTACCAAGCTGGGACCTTTTTTCCAGTCAGCATAACATCTGTAAAAATAGTTGTCGATTCGTACAATTCGATTCACCCAGTAACAGATTCAAATCTATGGGGTGAATCAACTACAGAAGCATTAACAAAGATAATGGCCAGTCAAATCAAAGGTCCAAACTGGAGGAAGACCAACAAGGTCCTATTTTCGGAAACAATTATAACACCAACATAAATCGAATGAGCTTATATCCTCATTTTTAAGATAATGCCATCTTAGATGACAAATTTCAAATTTAACATCAATATTTTGGTTTAGATTTCAACTACATTTTCAACTCGTCTGCGGTTCTACAAATAAAAGTACAGCAATACGTTGAACTTCATCAGGAAGCCAAATTAACAATCATATCAATTGTTTCCTTCCAACCCTTGAACTTAGGATACTTGTGCTAGTCTAAATATTGATCCAGAATCCTATTTGTCCAGAATTTACATCAAACATACTGGAATTGCATAACTTACCGGCGCATGAACAAAGGGTGCCGTGCTTCTCCCTATAACTATATTAGCAGGTTTCGCTGCCTTCGCCACCGGAGGAGATAGTCCAGGCTCAATGGCTGAAGCAGCGGCTGATTCACCCGGCATCCGAAGGTGGCGGAGCTGCTTCACCGCCCGATGAAGCCGCTCCATCCGGAAAGTCTGGCCATCGAAAAACAAAACGGCATCGTTATCTTTATAATCCTCGCTGCTTCCTTCAAACGTAACTTTTGGTTTTCCCAATTGGTTGTTTTGAAACTCCACAGATACCCGATTTTCCTTGTTTTTGTGCAACGATCCGGGCTTGGTCTTATCAATTGAAGCCGGCTTAAATTCGTCTATAACACAAAGAAATCAAAATTAAAATAAATGCCTCATTCTCTCGAGAATCAAACAGAAAACAAATTCAATTCAAATCAAATCTAACACTTACATCGCAAAGTGCAGAACTTGTTTTTTCTAGAGGAGTCTTCTTTGAAGGAAGGGCCTAGAGTGAGATTGTACCAGCGATCGGATTGGGGAGCAGTTTTGGGCTCTTCCTTGGAGTTGGGGGCCATGATCTTTAATGGCGATCTCTAATCAAAATATCAAAAGGGTAAAATTAGCAGAGCAGAAGATAGAAGAGCCCGGATGGGACCCCCTGTGGGCTGACATGGCATGAATTGCGACGAAGGAGAGTCGGATCCCGGGCTTCCGGTTGTCCTGTAAAGTGCTACCAAGCAGCTTAGTTGGGTTTTTCCGAATACTTTGACCCTCACCTTGCCTCTATCTATCAAAAACGGTCAAATAAAATAATAAATAAATTTAAAAACATGTTTGGTGACTTATATCTCTGTAAGAAAAGATGAAAACTTTAAAAATAGGTCTCTTGGTTTATAACTCTATAAAAAAAAGATGAAAACTGATTATGTGACTGAAAATTTTCAAATATTGTTACGCTTTCCTCGATGTTATGATGTAATCTCAAGTTGTTACGCCCTATGTAGACCTGTTCGTCAGACGAGCTGAGTCGGGTTTCACGGGTCTTTTTACTAAAAACGTTAACCCAATCCTATACTTTAGAATTTCGGGCTTGGTTCAGGTTTACAAGATCATTCTCAAGTACATGAATTTTTTTCTTTTTGTTATAAAGTTTTTTATTAAACTAAATAGCAAAAATATAAATTAAATCAAAGTATGTTTAATTTTAAACTAATTAGTTTACTTAAAATATTTAATATTGTAATCAAGCATACAAATTTAATATGATAAAATATAGAATCTTAAAATAATTATAAATTTAACGTGTAAATTTATAATAAAAAAATAAAATTATTCATCGGACCGGGTTCGAGTATTTATATAAAAACCAAACTCGACTCATAAAACTTCGGGTTTTGATAGGCTCGGACCAGGCTTTTTAAAAAAATGAGTGTACATGCACGATCCGTTAAAGCATGTTCGGATCAGACCAGACCAGTAACCCGTCCCGCGAACGGGTCTAGTCCTAAGTTGTGTGCTATAAAAAAATGGTACGAATGTTTGAATGTAATTTTTTTTGTGTTTGCGTGTTTGGCATTGATTAATAGCTTGGTGGTGTTAAAATGAAGTTGACAGAGGCATTTTGTTTCATGATGTGTTGTACATTTGACAAGGATCATTTTGCAGCCTCTTTGTTAAATATTAATTTGTGTTATTTGGTCTTTGAAGATCCAATATTTTCATAACAGTATCGAATATTAAATCGGTGAAATTACCGGTACATTTTATTACAAGTAATCAGTGATATGATCGGTAGTTGTGCATGATAATTAATTTCATAAAAAATTATTTTCTATATAAAAATATATTAACATCTTTATATTTATATTATAAGTATAAAAAATTATGTTATTTCATTTTATATCTTTACAATTACACACACATATATATACATGTATATACATATATCTATATACATGTATATACAATATATACATACACACACACACACACATACATGTATATACAATATATACATATACATATATATACAATATATACATATATATACATGTATATACAATATATAATACAATATATACATATACAT
>CATIWQ010260598.1:0-11491 GCA_949673415.1 Euphorbia schlechtendalii | reverse complement strand
TGATTTGCAAGTACACTTATACAATAATCGCTCGAGAATATAGAGAAATCTAGTGATCGAAACAAGGATTCGAATCACTTAAACATTTTCTCGCTAACACTTATGAATGTAGCGAATTCTCTATCTATACACACACTATATGTAACCCTGATCTTCTTGCCACATCCACTCTGCATGAAATTGTGAAGTTTGTAGCCCTGTTTATAGAGTTTGAAGGGTTGCATCTATCAAAACGAAGAGTCAAATCCATTGGTGAAAGATTGCATCACTTCATTATGATTGGTTGAGAAGCTTTGATTTAATCTACAATGGATAGGCACCTTTTTATGATTGGTTGACTTCAGATAAGTGTCTTTTTGTTAGTAGTTGATGGTGGTTGATAGCGGTTGATTATGCTTATCTAGTGGTTGGATGTTAAGAAGATAAAACCAGAAAAAAGTCCAAATCACAACCACGATATACATTTCATAACCGTGAATCTTTGATTGGCAGACTTCTATTCTAAAGAAGAACAAGTCATGACCACTAATGATTATCGCGATCGTGAAATGCATTTTCTTCAGAATTCTCCTTGAAACTTCACTGATCTTTGACAGCTGCAATCCTAAGCCAAATATTTAAGTTCCACACATCTTTTTGCACCTCTTTCACTCTTTTTTCATAGAATTCAACTTTCGATCATTTTACTCCCAAGATTTACCTATTATTTGCATTTGCATAAAAAAAAACTACATACCACGTGAAATCTTTTATATGAAGTATAAAAATAACTTAAAATATAGTGTTTAGTGTGTAAAATTAATATGATAATAAGTGTAATTATACACTTATCAAAACACCACAGGAAATCTGGAAGAAGCTGGAGATTACTTATGAGGGGATTGACAAGGTTAAGGACTCAAAGATCAATCTCATGCTAAGAGAGTATGAGATGTTCTCGATGGGTGCCAGCGAGGGTATTCAGGGCATGAATACCAGGTTCATGAGCATTGTTAATGAACTAAAGAGGTTTAGAATGGAGTTCAGCGAGGAGGAGCTCGTTAAGAAGATTCTTCGCATTCTTACAATTGAGTGGGATTCTAAGAAGAGCTCTATTGAGGAGGCTCATGATCTTAAGACCTACAGCTATGATGAGTAAATAGTACCTTGCTAACTCATGAGATGTCTATGAGGAAATACTCAGATGTCTCCAAGAGCAATTGGGGCAAGGAGGGCAAGGCCATTATCTTTAAACTAGATTTATCAGATGAGTCCACTAACCACGACTCTAATGACTAAATGGTTCTTCTGACCAGGCATTTCAAATGCTTCATTAAGAAGGATGGGAAGTTCAATAGCAAGAAGAAGTTTCCTGGAAAAATCAAGTCAACTCAGCACTGACATGGAGCTGAAGAAGGACCGAAGATGGAGCACAGCAAAGATATCAAGTGCATTGGATGTGGAGAGAAAGGCCACATTTGGTCAAGCTATCAAAAGATGAAGAAGGATAGGCTCAAGAAGAGATTCTCCAAGAATAATGAGGCATTTGCGGCCACTTGGAGTAACTCAGAAGAATCTTCATCATCTGATGAGGAAGCTACTAATTCGGCCAATCTCTTCTTGATGGCAAATGAGAATAGAGGGGAAAGCTCAACATTTACCTCCAGTAGAGATCATTCCGCTGTCAACTCTGAAGCTGAGCGTAATAAAGGAAAAGCTCCTCAAGCTGAGGTACTCCCTGAAATTCCTTTATCTACGGAATAATTAGCCCAGGCTCTCTTTAATGTCATGAAGTTGACTAATAAATCAATTAAAACATCAAAGAGATAGTGAGGAGAAGTGATGATCTGGAGGATACTAATGTTTCCTTATCACTTGATATTCGCTTTCTTCAAGAAAAGGCTGAGTATCAAGAGTGTTCTATTAACAAGCTCACTAAGCAATTAGATGAGTTGACTGCTGAGATAATGGCTTTAAAGAAGAAAGAGGTTCCTCCTCTAGCCAACAATCAAACTCAGAGTAACCAAACTCGTAATTCTAAGTGGAAGAATTCCTCCAAACAGAAGAAAGCGAGCCAGCCCAAACCAAAAATGATGTTTGATTTTTATCGAAAAGCTGGACATGCCATAGTTATGTGTCGACATAAAAATGGTTATTATGACAAGTACAATTGGATAAACTTAAACACTGCTAACAAAGGAGGACCCAGCTCAAAAGCATGTGTACCTAAGAAAATGTAATTGTTTTGCAGGTGAGCCTTAGATCAGTTGATAACTCTCGAATGTGGTATTTGGATAACGAATACTCAAGGCATATGATGGGAGATGAAGGTCAGTTCATCTCATTAGAGTGCAAATGGAAGTGTCAGTTTTTGAGATAACCAGAAAGGTAAGATTGTAAGTTGTGGCACTGTTGGTGTCTCTCCCTCAATCGAAGAGGTTTATCTTGTCAAAGGTCTGAAGTTCAATATGCTCAATGTAGCCCAGCTCTGCAATAAAGGAAAAAAGGTTATATTCAACTCAGCAAGATGCTTAGTAAGTGATTGTAAGATTGACTCAACTATACTCTTTGCTCCTAGGATCAATAATGTTTATGTGATTGATTTATCCCCTGGCTACACTAACGTTTACCTTATTTCTAAGGGGGATAACTCATAGCTTTGGCATAGAAGGTTAGGTCATATTAATATGAACATTCTATCTGATAAGTGTATATTTACACTTATAATCATGATGTTTTCAATCATTAAACACTACGGTTTAAGTCATTTTATACTTCATATAATAGATTTCACATGGTATGTAGTTATTTTTATGCAAAAACTAGATAAATCTTGAAAGTAAAATGAAAAAAAGTGGAATTCTATTAAAAAAGATTTAAAAAGGTGCAAAAAGATGCGTGGAACTTAAGGAATTGGCAAAGGATCAAAGATGTCAAAGATCGGTAGAAATCGCAAAGAGGAATCATGTGCAAAAGGCATATCACTATCGTGACACATATATCGCGATCGTGACTTGTTAACATTCACAATAGAAAGTTACCAACCAAGTATTCATGGTTGTGACATACATTCGCAATCGTGACCTTGAAGGTTTTTCGTTAACTCTTCTCTTCTTTCAACAGCTAGATAAGAAAAATCAACCGCCATCAACTACCAATCGAAAAGAAACCTTTTGAAAGTTAACCAATCATGAAAAGGTGCCTTTCCATTATGAATGAGGATGAATCTTTGCATCCAATAAAAATGAAGTGATGCAACTCTTCACCAATGGACATGACTCTCCGTTTGGACAGATGCAACCCTTCATACTCTATAAATAGGCTCCTAAATCAACCAATTTTGTGGCAATTGAAAGTGGATTGATATTTGGTGATACATGTTAGACGTGTATGCATAGATTGAGAGTAGAAATTATATAGATTTCACTACATTCAAAGTCTTAGCGAGAAAAATGTTTAAGTGATTCGATTCCTATTTCGATCACTATATTTCCACAAATTCGAGCGTTTGTTGTATGAGTATAATTGCAAAGCACTTATTAATAAAAGTTTTCATTCTTCAACATTCTTTTATTCGAGATTCACAAAGAATAGCTTTCTAGTGGAGGTTTTGTACGAGTCAAGACCAAATTCAAAGTAGACGCAGGAATTGTAAGAATTGATGACTCCCATTAAAGAGTGGATACGATTTGATCAACTTTAGCTTTCACTTGCATACCTTACAACTTTACTTTCTTTTCTTCTTATACTTTCTATTTCAAAGTTTATGATATGTCTATGTGTCATAACGAGTAATTCATTTTGCGTCATTTATATTAATCAAGTTATATACTTTCGAGTTAACCTTAAGAGTGATTTCAGGGTTAACAAGATTATGTATAATCACTGGATCTGTGATTATAACACTATTTAGTGAGCCAACCTTTTTGGAGTGGTAACTTGCTAAATATGGCTATGTGAGAGTGACCCGTACTAAGCATAGTAATATTGTTATCCAGGTTCTTATAAGTGTCATAATTCATTTACCCTATACTTAGAAAAGTCATCTCATGTGTTAATCTACTGTGAATTATTGAAAATTAGGACGTCTAGAACCTTATTTGTTGAAGTTATCTAGTGTACGAAATATTCTTGATAATTTTGCATGTTTTTCTCGATTAAACTTATTCGTAGGAATATCTCTATATTTTACATCTTCTCCAATCTGTTCATACATCTATCCATTCATCCATCTATCATCCAAACCTCTCCAATATAAATTCTATATTTTTGTTACCCTGTAAATCTAGTTGGTCTTTAGAACTAGTTCCTTCCTTGTGGGATCGATATCTTTTAAAACTACATCGAAACTGTATACTTGCAATGGTCACCATTTTTCTATTTTGATAAGCGGTATTGACAACAGCTATTCATATTTTGAACTTTTAACTTATTGGTAGAAGAGTAGGGAACAAGGTTTTTAGCTTCATCTCTGAATATAGCCCTCAAAATAAATAGTCACAACCTTGTGATCAATTTTTTAGCACCGTTACCGGGGATAAGTCTTTCGGAACAAGGGTAGCTAAAAAATGTGCGAACATTGTCCAAACTAGCTAAAAAGCAATTAGTTATGGGGTTACCTAGTATCAGTTTAGAAAAGGATAAGCTCTGCTCTACTTGTCAGCTTGGTAAGCAAGTTAAGAAATCATTTAGATTAGTAAATCACGTAGTAACTAAGCGACCATTGGTGTTACTTCACCAGGATCTTTTTGACCCAGTTCAGCCAATGAGCTTAGGTGGTAAGAGGTTCACTCTGGTGGTAGTAGATGACTTCACGAGATTCACATGGGTAGTCTTGCTGAGTAGCAAAGATGAGACTTATGAATCTTTTGTCAATCTCAGTAACCGAATAATGAACGAAATAAAGGATAAAATCTGTAGAATCCAAAGTGATCATGGACGTGAATTTGAAAATTTAGATTTCAAAGAATTCTATTTAGCGCATGACATTAACCACAACTTCTCTTCTCCTTATATGCCTCAACAAAATAGGGTTGTAGAAGGGAAGAATAAGACAATAGTTGAGATGGTTTGACCTATACTGAGTGATAATAATGTACCAAAATACTTTTGGGAAGAAGTTGTTAGCATAGCCTGTTATATCTTGTATCAGGTTTTAATTTGCCCAATCCTTGAGAAAACACCCTATGAGCTTTGGCGAGGGTGCAAGCCTAAGATTAGTCATCTCAGATCTTTTGGTTGTAAGTGCTATATTCTTAACACCAAAGAGCAACTAGGAAAGTTTGATCCTAAGTCTGATGAAGGTATCTTTTTGGGATACTCAACTAATAGTAGGGCATATAGAATATATGTCAAGCAATCAGGCCTATTAGAGGAGTCTATGCATGTAGATTTCGATGAAACTAACATTGCAAAAAGACTTCCATCTAATGAAGATGAAGGAGTCCCTCGATTTTCAAATCAACTCAGTATACCACATGGTGTGTACCCAACTCAGCACAGAATCCCCCAGTTGAGGAAGCTAAAGATGATGATGATGATCTTTCTATCAACTTCAACGATGGTGAAACTGCCACCTTAGCACCCAATTATCGATCCTCCAGCAGTTGATCCGAGACTTCCAAGAGAGATTAGAGTTCATTGCAACCATCTGCTAAACAATATAGTTGATGATGTTCATAATCTTATGATGATGCGAGGTCAGCTCTGTCGGATGATGAGTCATCCAGCCTTCATTTCATTGATAGAACCCAAGATGTTTAAAGATGCAGAAGGAGATGATTATTGGATGATCGTAATGTAAGAGGAATTGGATCAGTTCAAGTGCAATGATGTTTGGGATCTAGTTCCTAAGCCTAAAGAGAAATCAAATATCGGCATCAAATGGGTTTTCAAGAACAAGCTAGATGAAGACGGCTTTATTGTCCGGAATAAGGCCAGGATTGTTGCTCAAGGCTATAATCAGCAAGAAGGAATCGATTACGATGAAACTTATGCTCCAGTAGCCTGGCTCGAAGCCATTCAAATCCTTTGTGCTTTCGCATCCCATATGAACTTCAAATTGTTTTAAATGGATGTCAAAAGCACTTTCCTGAATGTATTCATTCAAGAAGAAGTCTATGTTCACCAGCCTCTAGGCTTTAAAGATGCTGGCTCCAATAGCTTGGTATGAGAGGCTGACTAATTTCTTGATCAGCAAAGGCTACGAAAGAGGGAAAGCAGATACAACAGGAGAAGGAAAGAAGATGTGTTGCTAGTCCAAATATATGTTGATGATATTATATTTAGAGTAATTGATGAGAAGTTGTTCAAGGAATTCAGTAAGCATATGAAGAGCGAGTTCGAGATGTCTATGATGGGAGAGCTCAATTTCTTTCTTGATCTTCAAATCAAGCAAACTGAGGATGGAATTTTCATAAACCAATCCAAGTATGCAAGAGAAGTCTTGAAGAAATTTGACATGGAACATTCAAAGCCAATGTCCACTACTATGGCCATAGATACTACCTTGAGTAAAGATGAAGCTGGTAAACCAGTATATAGCAAATTCTACAGAGAAATTATCAGCTCTCTTCTTTATCTCACTGCTATTAGGCCAAACATACAGTATGTTATGTGCTACTGTGATCATTATCAAGCTGATCCTAGAGAATCTAATCTGGTAGTTGTGACGAGAATTCTCAGTTACTTGTAAAGATAATGTGCTACTAGGAGATGTCAAGCTGGAATATGTTCCATCAGAGGAACATCGTGCTGATATCTTTACCAAGCCATTGCTAAAGAAACAATTCTGTATATTGAGGCAATTGATTGGTATGGCAAATCCATGATAAAGAAGGAGTACGAAAATCTCAAAAATTTGGCTAAGTGTTGGAGATCAAGCATGAGATAACACGTGGATAACATCGTCTAGTTTTCAAAGAAACGACGTGAGTTACTATTCATGGTTAAAATTCAAACCTCTACGTTTTCAAAATTTTCATGCTTGAAGTGGAACCATTTTCATCAAAACTCACCGTTTTATTGAGGCGGTTCATTAGATGTCAATCAAAGCATTCATTTTCATTCAAAAGCTAAGATCGTGACACATATCAGGAGAGCTGAGATCATCTATAAAAGTTGAATAGTTGAGGGAAATGGGTCACTTGCTTTCTGCAAATTTGAATCTTCAGAGCATTCAAACCCTAATTTCCTCTACTTTCAATCGTCTCTCTTAACTCTAAAATGGCGAGAACCAAAACTACCTTCAGAATCAAGGCTACCAGCCCTATGAAGATTGAGGTGAACAATCAAAGAAAGATGGAGAAGATAATGTTAAAAGAAGGAACTCGTCTTGATAAAATCAAGTGGGAGGACAACTTGGATTTCAGTCTAGTTTATGAAGTTACCTATGAAGGGCTATTACTGAACAAGACCATGCATCGGGTAATCAAGCAACAACACCTTAGTTTGTTTCTGAAGATGGAAGGTCCAGCTATCTTAGGACTCATTAGGGCCTTCTACTCTCATTTGTATACAATTGAGGGCCGTAATGATGTCTTGTTGATGTATTTTGGAGGTAAATTCATTCTTATTTGCTCTAGGCTAATTGCAAGCATTCACAACATGCCTCACTCAGGTACTTAGCTTCGCAGATCTGGAGATGAAGACGTCGTCATCATTCCTGAAGATTGGGAACTCCTAGCAAACTACGTATCAAGGGAGATTGCTGTCAGTGAGATGTCATGGATAGCAAGGATGTGCCATGAGCTGGTAGTGAAGCTGCTGCTACCCAAAACTGGCTCATTGACTACCTGCACTTATTTCGAGTGATGTGTGGTTTACCATATGGTAGAGGGTAAGAAACTAAATTGACCTGTGATGATTCTTCATCACTTGACCAAAGTTACTACCGTCTATCACTATGGGTACCTCAGAACCGAGTTAATGAGGGCAATGAAAGTCGATGTAGGCGAGTTTTTGGGGGAGTTCAGTAACTCAGTTTTACCAGTGAAAAGGACACTTGAAATGTCTCACTTCAGCAAACTGGCTTACAATCCGGTCCATGCTAGGTATACTAAGGCACAACAAAAGCAGAAGCAAAAGTGTGTGCCAACAGTATTGCCTGTGGATATTAGTAAGGAGGACAAGGATCAGTTCATGGTGGACTATGAGGAAGATGCAAACTCTGATGAAGTCCCCATTTTCAACATACTGGAGAAGATCCCTACCTCCTCCTCTATAGCTCAGAAGGCTGCTTCCTTTAAGGCTAAGGGGAAGAGCCCAACCAAGTCCAATGAAGCTCCTGTTTAGCATTAGCAATGGAAGATGCAAGCCAAAACCCATACTCAAAGGGAAGCAAAGGCTAAGCTACAAGCTGAGAAGCAAGCTGAGGAAAAAGAGATAAAGGTTGAGGATAATGAGTCCTTGCACCAAAGGAGGTGCAAAATGTTATTCTCAGACGATACAGAGGAGCAAGGCGAGGCCAAGAAATCCAAGGAAGAGAACCAAGATGCGTCCAACATTGCTAAGAACATTCAAGGAGTTTTTTCCAAGTTAAAGGGCACTTAGCGAAAGCGTTCTGCTACCACAAAGCCTCTGTAGAAAAATGTACGGGTGGTAAGCAATGAGGAGGATGCTGGAGAAACCTTCATCTAGATCTCTAGGGAGTTCGATCCTCAAGATGCCACTATCCCCGTCCCTAAGTTCACTCATGTTGAGGAATCTGCTCCTCAGCATGGGCAACCTCAGGCTGATCCATCCTTGGATCAAACAACAAACCCTTCTCCTTCTCCTGTAAATTCTTCAAAACCTCCTTGAAAATTCTTCTATTCTCTTAGGTTCTACTCATGTAGACCTGAAACATAGAAAACTACCTCTCCTTCTTCTTCTAACAATGTAAAATCCCCAATTCATATCTCTTCACCTATTAATTCCCAGGACTCCTTTCCTTCTCCTCCACCATCTCCTATACATTCTCAACAACCAACCATTTCTTCAAGAGCCATTTTACCTTCTATTCCACTCAATCCAAATTTCTCAACTGTACATGTCTCTAAACCTACCTCTTCTTCAAATCCATCCTCAACCCCCTTAACCCCTCTAGGTAGGGAAATTCTTAATCCTAAGAACTCTGCTCAGTAGGAAATATCAAGTGGTTAGAATATTGAGGTAAATTTTATAGCCAGTGACGCACCTGAACCCAGTAGCAAGCTAGCAATGGCTGATACATCTTTCCTAGCATAGATCCATGAGTTAGCTAGAAAGAAAGTTCCTACGCTCAGGACTAATGCTGAGTTAGATGGAGCAGTAGGCAAAATGCTACTTGCTCAAGAATTGATGGACTTATCGTCTAGGCCTAAGGTGAATTTGCATGAATTCGAATAGCACAAAAGTGTACCTAGAGAATCTCTATACTTCGAGGAGTTTGAGAGAATCCAAGGAAGCTTGTTGGTTATTCGAAATCATCTTGCAAAAGAGAGTGCTAAAACCCTGGTAGATAAGAT
Organism: Euphorbia schlechtendalii; assembly: GCA_949673415.1. Lineage (NCBI taxonomy): Eukaryota > Viridiplantae > Streptophyta > Magnoliopsida > Malpighiales > Euphorbiaceae > Euphorbia > Euphorbia schlechtendalii. The sequence goes on along the minus strand of CATIWQ010260598.1, from coordinate 2,027 downwards.
GGTCCTAATCTTGAATGGGTTAATGGACTCTGCAACCTAGCTTGGGGTAACCACTGCATCTATCCCCACATCTACTATGATAGCGAATGATATCATAGGAAAGATAAAGGGTAGTGTAGACGCTGCAGCTGAGTCTCTTGAGTACCAATATGGCTACTCAAGTAACACGGATCCATGAACTCGGTAAGGAGCTGGCCAAAATAAAGAGGTTAATTAATCGTAAGATTGATGACGTCTTGAAGGAGGTAGCATCTACAAAGGATGTGAGCCACAGCATAGCAAAGCTAGTTGAATCTGAGTCCCGGTTCCTGCTTGTTCATGATAATAAGTAGGATAAAGTCTTCAATATCCTCAAGGATATCTCCAAGAAGCTAGACAAGGCCCCCGTCATTGATCTTGATCCTCTCCATGCCAAGATGGACACCATTCAGTGAGAGGTCAGTGATCACATCACAAAGAAAGTCTCTTCTTCACAAAATTTTCTAGCATCTACAATGGGAAAAATATTTCCAGGCATGTCTATGCCTAGTGTGCCTCCAACTGAATCCCTCTGCCCTGAGACCAGAATTTCACTCCACAAGAAGCTGAACATCGTTAAATCTAAGGTGGAAGATCTGACGAAGAAGGTGGACACGCTACTCAAAATGAGAGAGCTACATGAAAAAGGCATCGATTACACTTCTAAGAGTATCATATCCTTTGGTCCCAAGCTACTTGACATTGAGGATCAACTGAAGATTTCATTGACTACAACTGACTTCCATGGTCTTCTTCAATGTTTTCAATAGTTTGCCAGTCAAGGCTTCAACCAGATAGCTCATCTCTCGTGCTGCCATCATCTTCTTCTCAGTGAGCTCAATGACCAAGACTTCCTCTCAACAAAAGGCAAGGAGTAATTGGAGCAAGAGAATTCCCCAGCGATTATTGGCCTGTGATAAGTGTATAATTACACTTATTTTCATATTAATTTTATACATTAAACACTATAGTTTAAGTCATTTTTATACTTCATATAAAAGATTTCACGTGGTATGTAGTTGTTTTTTATGCAAATGCAGATACTAGGTAAATCTTGGGAATAAAATGATCTAAAGTGGAATTCTATGAAAAAAGAGTGCAAAAGGTGCAAAAAGGTGAGTGGAACTTAAAGATTTGGCTAAGGATCGAAGCTGTCAAAGATCGATGAAGTTACAAGGAGAATTCTGAAGAAAAATGCAATTCACGATCATGTTAATCATTCATGATCACGACTTGTTCTTCTTCAAAACAGAAATCTACCAATAAAAGATTCATGGTTATAACTTGTATATCACGGTCACGACTTAGATGGATTTCTGGTTTAATCTTCTTAACTACCAACCGCTAGATAAGGAAGATCAACAGCCATCAACTACCGATAAATAGACACCTATCAGAAATCAACCAATCATAAAAAGGTTCCTATCAATTGTGGATTAGATTGAAGCTTCTCAACCAATTACAATGAAGTGATGCAATCATTCACCAATGGACACAAATCTTCATATGGATAGATGCAAGCCTTCGAACTCTATAAATAGGGCTCCAAATCTTACAATTTCATGCAATAAAGTAGAGGGAAAACATTAGAGTGCGTGAGAGAGATATAGTGTGTGTATAGATAGAGAATTTTCTACGTTCATAAGTGTTAGTGAGAAAATGTTTAAGTGATTATTTTGATCACTAGATTTCTCTATATTCTCGAGCGATTGTTGTATAAGTGTACTTGCAAATCACTTATCAATAAAAGTTTACGTTCTTCAATATTCGTTTGTTCGATATTCGCAAAGAAAAGCATCCTAGCGGAGGTCTGTTCGGGCCGAGACGGAATTCAAAGCAAACACAGGATATGCAGGAATTGACGACTCCCATTAAAGAGTGGATACGGTTTGATCAACTTTAGCTTTCACTTGCATACCTTACAAATTTTCTTTGCTTTCTACTTATACTTTCTATTTCAAAGTTTATGATATGTCTATGTGTCATAATGCGTATTTCATGTTAAGTCT
>CATIWQ010260594.1:0-11049 GCA_949673415.1 Euphorbia schlechtendalii | reverse complement strand
GTGAAATGTTTAAATTTTTTCTTTTCCTCCATCTTATTGATTGCAGATAGGTATTTTGTGTTTTGTGTACAACTTGATTTGCGATGAATAATTTAAGGAAACCGATATATACAATTTTGAGAGATAATGAGCAGCAACCAGTTGTATTTTCTTCAAAACCTAGCTCTCACAAATTCGAAGCCTATAGTAAAACTTGCCCCTTGGTTTCTTACACCAGCAATAACTTCCTCCACGGTACTTCTCATTTTCTGTTTCAAATTTTTGTTTTGTTTCTCTGAAAAATGACATTTTTTATTGATTGTGTGTTGGCCTAATTGTTGTTAAAGATGGTTGGTTGATTTGGAATTATATGTTTTACTGATGGAAGCTTGATTATGCATTTTACTATTTTATTTTATGATTAAATTATTCCTAAACAGCTAAAATTTTCCATCTACCCATATTGTATTTGCAACTTTGATTTTGTTTATATATTTTAAAGTAATATATAAGTTGAATTGATAAGTATTAGTTAGAATCGCTTTAAAAATTACTAAAATGTAAGAGAAATATGTTTCACTTAGGTTCCTGCTGTTCTTTTGCAGGTGGTGTTTGATCATGATGGTCTGCTTCTTATTTCCACTATCCTTTTCAATTTCTTTTTGTGGTTGTACAAACTCTATGCATTTATTCATGTAGATTTTATGGAACTCTGCCTCACTTCAATCACGATTCCAAGTTCATCCCCGGAGAAAGACTTAAAAAACAATAAAAGTAGTTGCTTATGAAGATGATAAGAGCAATGTTTCACACGCATGGCGAGTTGTTTACACTTCAGATGTGTAAAGGTCGATTTGAGAATCTTTTGGAAACACTATATACTTTTAGTAGCGTTATTTTTAGTTTGTATAGTATTATGTACTTTGTAGTTCTCATTTGAATTTGTATACAACTGAATATTATGCATTATGAATTACTTTAAATAAATAAATTTCAATTTTTTTGAATTATGACATCAATTAAGTGTTTTACAAATGTGTTTCAATTAGCGCAAAAAGTGTTTCAAATGCGATATAAGTGTTTTTAGAAAAGTGTTGCGAAAATTGGACATGGTGTTGCAAATATGCTAAAAGTGTTATAAGAAAAGTGTTGTGAAAAAATAATAAAAGTGTTACGAAAAAAATTAACGGACGTTAACGTTGACGGATATGGGTGTTTTTTGCAACATTACAGAAGCGTTGCAAGTACTAAAAAAAGTGTTGCGAAAAGTCACTTGTCGCAACACATTTCTTAGTGTTGCGAAAAAAAAGAAATGTGTTGCGAAAACGACTTTTCGCAAGGGAAGCATCACCAACGACTTTTTTCACGGAAAAGTGTTGCGACAAGTGCTTTCGCAACACTTTTGGCACTTTAGGCAACATATTTTCGTTGTTGCGACAGACCATCTATGCTGTAGTGTTTGGAATTGATAATTAAATTCTTAAATTAATGGACTACCCTAATAACAACTAAGTATAAATGTCTGGAACCAGGCGCCGAACCCGCCAGTTGGACAGAGCCCTTCCAAGTAACCGCCTTAGATGCTTGGAGGAGGAAGAGCCACATCGCTTGGTAAATCATAGGACTTGACTGTGCCAAAACTGACATGAGCAGTGTATAAAAAGCCCAAAAGATTGTTGGGATCATACACTAGGAAGAGAGAGTGCCACGTCATCACTAGGGGGGCTTCGTAAGAGTGAGCTGATACAGCATGCCATTGATTTGATATGCGCCTCCCATTCTAGGCGAAAAGCAAACAAGATTGGCAGGTGGATCCCGCTCCTTCACATATACACCAAAATGCATATAAATCCACAAAAACCTCTCACGCCAGTTATCTAATTCTCAATTCTCCCTCTTGTTACTTTCTCCTCATTTCTTCTTGATATTAACTGGATCGTCGGAGTGCTAACGCTGGTCTCTAGACAAAGCATTGTTTTACAAGTTAATGAAATTCCTCCTGGAGAACGGAATCTGATTGGATGTCATGTTTCCGAACATCAAACTCTAACACAACTAATCGGCTTACGTTTAAAATATAAATTTGTATAGAAATAATAGTATTTGAGGCAATTTTGGTAAAACAATGATGATAAGAAATCGTGGCCTTGTTGTATAACAAAAAGTGAGTAATTTAAATTATGTACAAGTCACTATTCCACGTTTAACAACCTTAGCTAGATTAGTCTGACAATAAATTATGTAACACTTTTATTGTGGGAAGACATCAAGTATATGACGAGAATCTTGCAGCATGATTATTACAAGTCTTTTTTCAATCTAATTTCAGCACTGCGTCGCAAATGAACATTGTTTTAATATAACTCAGTCCCGTAAATGATTGTTACAATAACTTGTTGTACTCGCTTACTCACTAGCTAATGTATTACCAGTACCGTACCAATCTCTCCCTCATCTCGTTACAAGTAATATTCAGAAGAAAAAACACATTATGTGAATATTTGATTGGTTCATCTCGAGTGAATACATTTTTTTTAATCAAGATATTAGATTTGTAATAAATTATTATTACATATAGATATGAAATAAATAACGTATTTGCAGACTAAAAATGATATGCAGTAACTTCTATTTACCATAACGTTAAATATATGTTATTATAATTAATCTTATTATAGTAAATTGACATATTGTAAATAATATGTGGTTTTGGAGAGTGTCGTGTTCGATAGATTAAGTGAGCATATAAGTGGGTTTGAGTTCATCTAACACAAAATTAATTGGCTTGTATTTCCAATCAAGAATAATAGCACATATCCAACACTTCCATTCAAGCGTAACTGAGTATAGACTAGTTGCCAAACATTTTTTGACCAATCTCCTCAAAGGTTCAAGGTCATCAAGGGGTCTCGTTATCAAATAGTCCAAACTCCACTAGGACTTTAAACACAAACACATGATTTTTCTAGCTATCATGCCTTCCACTACTCTGATATTATGTAGAGAATCGTGTCAGGTTCAATAGATTGTGTGAGCATACAAGTATCGTTGAGCTCACCTAACACAAAAACCAATTAATTCATATTAAAGCCCAATCTACATTATTTATATTTTTTTTTTGTCTTAACATGTAATTCTCCACAGCTTAAACCGTTATAATTAATCAAAACTACAATATGGTAAACTGAAATAATAAAATTAATAAAATCAATGGAATCAATAGAGTGTTAAAGGTGTTATTTTCCTTTGCCAAAATTCCGTTAATATATAAGAGAAGAGATGTAAGTGTCAAAATTTAAAATGATGATTGTTATTAATAAAAATTCAAAGGATGATTATGATCTGTGCCCAACAATTAATTGACTAAACAACAACTTCTAACTCAATTGCGCTCCGACATTATATCCTCCACATATATATAACCTTAATTGTTGTTGTTGGTTATGGTTGAAATAATTTTATTTTATTTTATTTATTTGTTATTTATATTACCTGTATATTTTTATATCTTTTTTTGTTCATTTTATTGTTTATATTGATTGTTGTTATGGTGACGTGGGTTGTGACGAAAATATCAAAAAATCTCAAACTGAACTTTAAAGGACCAGCACTATAGTATTGACGTTTGGTGATGTATTAATATACATTCGCTAGACTTATAATATGATGTTAGGCATTATATTGTACAAACGTACGAATTAGGTTGATGATATTTATGTTTTCAATGAGATATTCTTTTTGTCCAAATAGTAGATAATGTAAATTTAACAAAAAAAAGTTATGGTAAATATTATAAAACGGTGGGTACAAAATAGAAAATTCTTTATTTCTTTATTAGAACAAATCTGATTAAAGAAAAAAAAATTTTGGTAAAGCTGAGTGTAAAAATCCCAGTCCTATTTATTAAAATGAAAAGAAAACAACAAGTAAGAGAAAATAAAAGAAAGAAATGACAAAGAACTAAAAAAATAAACTATAGGCTATCTTTTATTGGGTCTTTTTCCTTGCAAGTCCGATGGGCTACCCGTTGTCCATCACGTCGCGTGCAAAGAATTACTATGTTTATAGTGCTTTCGACTAGCCCTTGGGTATAATTCATACTCAAGTTGGTCAATCGGTTGTCCTCTGAAGAAAGGAGATTCCCACTCCACGAAGAATCGTTTTCGGAATGGAAAGAATCGGAGACAGATGTGCTTGCCCTGTCCACAATTATAGACAGAAGTGCAATTAGGCATTGAAGAATGGACTTGAAACTCCTTCACGAACATAGTAACAAGTTGTTTCCTTTCTTCCATATCCTGCTGCCTTGGTTTACTTCGAATGAAGAGAGCTAGATGAACTAACTGTTGTTTCGGTTGACTTTTCTCAGGAAACTCACACAAATCAGCCCATATCGGACGATCTTTAACCTCTTATTGATTATCTTGAGTATCTTGATCAACATGAGGATCCAAACCCTTATCATTTGAAGCACCTTTTTCACTGCAACTATCAAGCTCAGGCATAGAAGGATGTTTTGAAGGTGATTTCTCACCTTCAACTGAAGGTGAAGCCAAGCCCTTGTTTTGAGATGAATCTTAGTAGGTTGTGTACAAACCAATTGTTGCTTCCATTTCCTCAAAAAAGTGATCCACCCATGTTACCCTGATTTGACAACCTATTCTTAAAATCAGTATGCCTCCATGGATTTGCCCCCGTGAGACTTATGCGACTAATTAGCGAAGATTTGCAAGCTTCAATCTGCTCACCATAAATCGACTGTGAAATTTTAATTGCCTTATAGTCGTCACCTGCATATGAGATAATACTCCAAAAAGAATCATCAATAGGAGTAGAAATATAAGGCTGAATACCATAAACGATCGAAGCAAAGGATGACTTGATGGACTTGCGATGTGAATTATCATCCATGAGAAACCGCAACATTCGATTAGGGGGCAAGAGATCGATTTGGAGTTGCTTCAAATTCATTATGGACTGCAACATGTGGACCCGCATCCAGGAAAGAGGTACAAAGGATGAGAAAGATACTATCATTATGTATAAGCGTTGGAGAGAGAGGGTGAGTGACACTGGCAATCATCTGACCGGTTGGAAAATAGCGGAGGCTGGCAAGAGCGGCTTGGTTTTAATCCCTAGCAAAACCCGTCCAACTTTACTTCCATCACATATATGTTCGGTTAGTTCCACAAGAAATTGCCTTTTTCTTTAACTCATATTAAAGTCTTTCCAAGTTTCATTTATTGTTGTACATTTTTCTAATACTCTTCCTCAGGATTGTTTGCCAATGCGAAAGCTGCGGGTTGAAGCCTTAACATTCGCGATGGCTCTAATAAGATATCTTTTAAAAAATATAATAAAACAAATATTGTATATATACTTTCCAGCCGAATATTTAAATTTAAGCAAAAGACTCATTTTTGGCTACAATATTCTGTTGGTTCATTAAATTAAGAAAAAACAAATCACTAAACCAATCATGATTAGTAATAGAAGGGATAACGATCCATTTATGATAATTTTTTTATATTTGTGTCTTTATATATTTATTTAAGCAACAACACTTCGTAGATTTATTAAATTATAGTAAAAATAACTTCATGTAAACAAATTAACCAAATAGACATCGAAAACTGATGGATTTCGTAAAGAAATGTAAAATCATGTATCTTTTTCATGATCAAAGATCGAAAAATATCACGATGAATGCTAAGTCGAGATTGTACCATGGTTTGTCGAACTTCAATTGATTTCTGCAACGATGAAGGTCAAAGAAGGAGATACACCGTCATAAAAAATCCTGAGAAAAAATGAATTTTCATCAACAAAAATTTGTTAAAAATGAACGAATTTGTAGAGGCTAAAATGATAAATTATCACATTTGATACTTATTAATAAAATAATTAAGTTTAAATCTTAATATTTATAATTAAGTTCTTAAACTTATTTATCTAGTTTACCCTAATTAACAAAATTGGATCATATGATTTGATAATTTTGGTTACTTCCAACATAAACACACACTAATACTTGAACAATAAATTGCTCATCTAATCGACTCAATAACCATAATAAAGCTTCAGCCAATAATTTTTTTGATGATTGATAATATATCTTTACGGGAGTTCGGGTTCGACCGGTGTTCGCTATTACCTTTTAAACTCCTCACCCAATAATTTGATTGTAGTGAACCCAAAGAAGACTTTAGAACCTAATAATTGAAGCCATGGTATGATGTATTTGGACATTTAACCAGAATAGAATAGAATCTTTTATCAGTTATCAGTTTAGGATATGATTATAGTCTGTGAATGAGGATGATTAAAGTCGCAATTGCAAATTTAATTAAATAATAATAAGACTGGGTTTTAAAGTTAAATTTTGATGGTCCCTTTGACGTTGAAAATCAAGATATTTACTACATCAACTCATTATCATCTCTTTACCTTTTTTCTTTGTCAATCAATTGATTTATTGCAAATTGCAAATTGCACCATCATATTAGATAGATCTCCATACCATGCATATAATTTGCATTTTCAATTTGTGTAATAATAAGAAAAACTAACAATTTGAAATTTAATCTGACGCTGACCCAAAGAAAATGGATAGAGTGTGTTTGGGAACATCTGTCATTGAACAACTGTTTTAGGCTAATTTATATAGAAGGTTACCAATATTCGGGGGAGAAGTCGAAAGGTTGGGGTTCCTATTAGTAGAGAATTGGTTGGAAAAAGCTTTATATAAGAAACTTTTGGTCATAACCTTACCCTGATCGTTAATTTTAATTACGAAAAAATTAAAATGTTACCAATGAAAAAATTATCTGCAACGGCAATGACAAATGCAAAACTACAACGCAACAAATGTGCAAAGAATCACACAAGAAAGATATAAATACATATTTGGTTTTGTTCTATAACTAATATGAAGTTTTATTTTATGATTTATTAAAATCAGCCTTAGTGCATGGTTAGTCTCCAAATTTGACAAACTTTTACTAGCTGACGTCGCTCCCACAATCAATCTCCTAAACATGGTAAAAGTTCACTCATCAACCTACCCGACCCCCAACTTCTCAATAAAAAATGTATGACGTGACACTGAGGGAACTGGTGAGCGCAATTTTGCTAAATTTAAAGAATGGGAAAAAATTTTCAATATTGAAGACAACAAGTAAGTTTGTTACATAAGTAAGTAATAACCTTAATATTATTTATTTGAGCTTTAATATATTTAATATTTCATATTTGATTTCAATATAAAGATTTTATATTCAGTCAAATACATTCAAACAAATTTAAAAATACGTATAGAATTAAACATTATTAAAATTTATAGCTTTATTCTGTTTTCTTATTCTTAATGTCCAATGCAAGCGCTTCCAAGTAGCGCTTAAGCTTACTGCTAGTGTTGCTATGCAGTGCTTGCGTAGCCCGCGGTCTGTAAGTCCTGGCACGCTTGCCGTGAAGCTTCGCAGGCCCTCGCATGCATCCCCGTGTTTGCTGGGCTCACTCGGGTAGGATTAACCCCACTCTTCGCGGTTCGGTTTTCTTTCCCCCTTTCCAAACCTGTACTCTGGTGTAACCATTATTATTAAAAAAAATTATTTCTCAATGTCTACTTTTTCAGACCATTTCAGGTTTACTTAAACTCAAATTTCACACTTGTATTTTTGTAATTTAAATGTATCCTCGTACCCGTATCCAAAATTAGGTCAGTATTCCCGTATCCTAAAATTCTAAAAATGTCGTACCGAACACTCGAATCCGCACCCATATCCTGTACCCGTACACATGTCCAGGTAACCATTATATGTTTGGTAAAAGAGAATATAGCTTTCTCATAACCTCATCACAATATTTGCCACGATCTCTGTTGCTTCTCCCTCTTCGTCTCCTCTCAATCTCCGGTTGTTTATTTGTAGAAAAACGTTGCTGCTTGCCATGAATGCCCACCACCCGTCCTTGCCACCTGTCAACTCTTCTTCATTTCTTCGTCACCTGATTCATTTTTTAAGTCATTAAGCTCTGAATTCAAGTCCTCTTCCTGCCAATTATTTCTCTTTGTTGTCATTGCCCAGGCGTTAAATGGTCACACTTTTTGAAATTTTTTATTGAGAACAATTATGGAATTGCAACGATATTTTTACATTTTCATAAATTTGGATATTTTTAGGTTCTAACCACCGAATTGTCCCAGATTCGAAGTTTAATCCATGTCTTACAAGGAGTTTTTTTGAAACAAGAATAAACAATGGGGTTTTCTAATTTTTTCGTAAATATTAAGGATTTTCAAAATTACCCATAACCACATCAGTTTTGTTAAGTGTTGAGTAACGATTTATGGTTGGAAATGGTTTCAAACCTCAGATCCTTTATTGCTTAAATTTTTTTTGTCAGGCTCTGTATTACAAACACGTGATATCACTTGATACTTATTTAAAATTTGCTTTTTAAAAGCGAATTGGGTCGGAGGGATTTGCTTTTAGTCCAACGGCAGCGGCAAGGCCACATAGGAAGATGTGGGGTCCTTGAACTCGACATTTTTTTAAAAATTGATATATATTTATTAGTAAGTTATATTTGAACCTCATAAAAAATTATCAATGGACCATCTATTAGTATTAAAGTTATTAATTTATTTTAGAAAAAAAATATTTTTTGAATAAATGTGTATGTATTTTGGTAAATTTATCTATAGCTCTACAATTTTATTGTGTAATAAAAATTATTTATTGTTACCATTTAAACTTTTTTTATAAGTTATAACTTAGTATTTATATAATATATGGACACCACGATAAAAAATTTCTGGATTCGTCATTGTCCAACGGTCAGGTGGGTGTTCGATCCTGCACAAACTGACGTTTTATATGTACATTGTTTTTTCTTCAAAGTTTTATTTATTTTCCTCCTTTGATAACATTTTCTAATTACCTAAATTTAATTATATTATTTCCTTCTTTTAAAATATTATATTTATTTTGATTCTCGTTTCCTTTTGTTGTATATTCATTATTTTTTATGATTTCTTAATTAAAAAAATTTCTTTATCTACATGTTAAAATTTTTTTAAAATATATTAGATATATTTATAGTGGTTTTGTTTGTACTATTTCAATATTTGTAGATGTTAAATATGGTTACTTTGTAAACTATAAAATCACCATATTTCATTTTTATTATTTGTAACTGATAATATTGGCATGCTTAGAATATATGTATCTGTTTGAAATTAGTTTTTATATCATAACTGCCTTTATATTTTAAATATTAGAATTGTATGTTATATATTTTATTTTTAACTTGACTTTATTACTAAATTTGTTGAATGTTTTTAATGTGAAGTATTTATGGCTATCAAAAAAATTTGGATACTAAATTGTTCAATGTCAATTTACTAAATATCATATTCGTTCAATTTTTTACTAAATTTATTACTATTATTATCGCGCTACCACTTCATCCGACTGAAATTGTGCCTTCCAATGCTCGAGTCCTGACTCCACCTCTGATATCACATCTTTAATTTCAATCACTACACTAAATTTATTATTACTTATAAACATGATTAATCTAATTCTATAAGTTTTTATATAATTGACTCCACATTAAATTCAGCAACCATCACCAACTTCAAATTATAAACTAACTTATCGACAGTCATATACATATAGCATAAATTTAGTTGCTATAAATGTGGCAACTCAGCTTAGCATTCATGAATGGATGTGATTAAATGTTACTTGGTCATAAGGAAATAAATGAGAAAGAGTACATTTTATGAATTAGTATTATTGATGTAATTGTTAGAAGGTAGGGTCGGAGCTCCATCATTAGTTGGTGATAGTGGCAACTCCGCTTTGCTCCCTCTTGTGTTAGAGGGAACTAAAAGTACCGAAGTTCCTTCTCTATTTTACCATGACATGGTTTTTCACATGTCATATTATAAAATTTTATTGGTAACCATGCGTAGACAAGTACAACGGGATCATTGGCATTCCCACTAATTATTATAATGAGTTTTCTTTTTATGTTCTAGCTTGTTATGCCATGGACTAATTCTTGTTGTTTGTGTTCCATTTTTTTCTTTCTTTCATTCAAAACTCTATTTTCTTAGCTTTAATTGTTTTTGACGGTGCTGCGATTGAATGCCACCACCTTTCCCTACCAATTCTAGATGACCCACGGAAATAATTAATTTAATATATAATGAATTAAAAAAAGTTCAATTAGTACTATTTTTCTTGGTACTTTCCTGTAACACGACTAATGCATTTTATCGGTTGAATTATTTTTTTAGTATTTAATTTATTTAAAATTTTTATAACTTAATATTTGATCTTTTTTTTATTTTAAATAGTTATATTCACTGAATTGAAATGAAAAAAAAAGTAAAGAAATTATTATACAAATTTGTGTTTTCTAATTTGTGTTGTCATTATCAATCAAATTATATAATTGATTGTCTATACTAAAGTTGCATGGATTAAAAATAAAATGAACAAAAAATTAAAATAATTGACAACTTTCATATGTTAGAATCTTAAAAAAAATTATCTAAAATCTCACAAATGCTTAATTTGCGGAAATGTGATTACATCAATATTTTAAGTAAAATCTCAACCTTATTCTCGCTCGAACCCATGAATTCCACAACCATATTAAAAGTCTTAAATACTCGGCTAAGTCCATCATCCCCCGCAAACTTGTATTTCAAGTCAAAATAACACCACTTTCATTTGCTAGAACAAAGAGGCTTAGAAGCTCTTGCTGTATGGAAATTGACATTCCAATTTCCAAACTACTTTTATCACAAAGTAGACCCCGGCCATCAAACCCACCCAGACCTGATGTTCGTGGATTGTCATTGGACAAACATATATTAATATAACCCTTACTTGGTCTAGGCCTGCCAAATTCCGAGCTTATAATAAGTTGGACTTGGTATATATATAAATCCACGCACAGATATTTATTAATATATATATATATATATATATATATATATATATATATATATATATATATATATATATATATATATATATATATATATATATATAT